>JAIVES010000023.1:0-36305 GCA_032441835.1 Slavum lentiscoides
TTACATTCTGAAAAGGTTTACAGTATTGCAGTGTTCAACAACGCAAAATGTGCTACAGGTTTTTTACTAAGCGCGCAACGATTCCTTCTAGTCGAAATGTCATCGTACACGGGGATAAAAAGAAACTTCGTTGTAAAACCATTATAGGATTTTTCGCTGCCCTTATGAATGTCTCTTTTTAATATTACAAAATAAATTCGATTTTTATTTCTGACTTTAATACGGAAATCGACACACGAGAGGACAATACAATTATTGCATTTTTCTATACGATCGGAGCGAGCGATCTGGAAATTTTCTAGACTGAATCGTTTTACGGAATGGTGGCCCGGATCTTATATATTTTCATATAATAAATAAATTCGTTGACGATTTATTTTTACTATACGATTTTCCATAGGTAAATTATTATATTTACGATCAATATTTTTCGTATCTAATATTCTGAATGATAATATAATGTAATTTTACCTTTGGTAACATAATAAAAACATAACAACTCCAAAAATTACCAAAAAAAAATTGATATCTCTTGCATTATGAAAAATATAAATAAATGCAAAAATATGGTGTATTTTACTTACAAAAAAAAAAAAATACTAGAGGTACGTTAACATTTTTGAAAAAATTAGTTGACGTACTCAGTCCCCTTTCCTCACCAATTCGAACACTGATTCTACATTATATGGTTTACACATTTTGTGGAATTTATTATAAATGTTTATACGAGTGTATTATGTATAGACAAAATTATCTGCGGCTTTAAAAACTTCCATTTTGAAAAAAACAAAACGTTTTTTTTTTTCAAACCATACGTGATTTTTATAAAATATATTTATACTCGATATACCTATATGTTTACTAAAAGACAACGAACGTCACTGCAGTAATACGGATGCAAGTGTACCCGTTGGTTTTTTTTTTTATAGAGAAACGTTGTTAATAAAATCAGTAAATTTAGATTCTGAGCGGAGCGAGGGATCTAGTGGTTTTACAATGGTGTCTACTTTTTTTTTCTATCCTGTGTACAAATTTTCGACCGGAAAGAGTGCTCCGATATCTTCGGTCACAGTTTGTTTCCGGCAGCAATTCGCATCTAGTTGGTACTTTAGAGGGATATCATTTATCGATTTTCTCAGTAGTTTTTAACGCGACGCGATAAACTACCGAAAAATTACGAAAAACCGCTACAAATGGGATTTCGTCAATATCACGTACCTATAGTTTTTTCGCTATAATTTCGAAAATAATCGTTCTATTGTCTTGAAATCGTCAACAAAATTGTATTTTTGCACTATAAAACTTCAAAAAAAAATTTTCAAAAAGTTTCATTTAATTTTAGGCTATTTAAAGCTATTTTTAGGTTTTGAAATTTTTCATTCATAAAACAGTTAATTTTGAGTTTTTTGATTTGAAATTTGGACAAAACGTCAGACATATATTACGTTAATTTTGTACAAAAGAAATAGACAATGTGTATTACACCGAAGCTCCGCTCAGAATCGATTTAATACACATAAGACACGCTCGATTTATTAAAAAGCGTAAATCTTTTTTAAATCGTACTTTAATATAACGTGCCATTAAAAAAAAAAAAAAAAGATTTACGAGCAGAGTATTGGCTAATCGCGTTTATCGACGAGAACTATCGAAAAATCTTACCTCTGTGAATCCAAAATTTGGCGTGCCACACTTTCACTTGGTTTATTAAACACCCGAGTTCGGGGCTCATCGTTTCGTTCCTGCTCGCCTCTTTTTCCAAAATTAATAATTGGCCTACTATTCTTGACAGGCTGTACGTCTGCACACGTACGCGTATGGAAACGAAATGTCGAACACGATTAATATAATAATATTATTATTATAGATCTCGTCCGTTATTTATGCACGTACTTCTGACAATTTCGTGCCGGCCAATTTCAATATGTTTGCAAGACAATGTATTTGTGTATTTCCGTTTTCTTTTACTAAATCTGTTATGTAATTCCAAACGATCCGTTCCGGCAATACGCCCCGATTATACAATTCCGAGATGAATCTACAAACAGGCGAATCGCACAAAAAATTGCTGTAAAAATACGATTTGAAGTGTTTGGCGAATTATTCCTCTTCCAACCACTCACAAACTTTCAGTACGATTTATCGAACGTTTTAATAAGCGTTCCTTATGAATCCACCCGACGTACCTGACGATATTGTTTAATCATATCGTTTTTTTCCCCCGAAAAAACGCAAGCGTAATTTTAACTAAAACCGTCAGTGTATATGCGAATTAATATATTTTAAATCAATTCACTTTTAATTCATTTCAGTAGAAATACGTGAAAGGTTTTCGAAACGTCGAACGCAATTCGTATATTCCATTAACTGACCGGCCCGACGCCGTTTTTTAAAACAATTCGTCAAAAAAAAATTTTTTCTATAGCTCTTTCCGTTCCATTAAAAACACGCCTGCCCCATTATCTCCCTTAAATTCGTTTACGCGTATAAATATTGAACATTCACACCCCCCTTAAACAATCCAAACGTGTTAAAATCCGCTTTTGAAAAAAAAAACGACTTTATTGACCAAAGGACTTGTGAATTATGATAGTGACACGTGTATACGAAATTATATTTGTAAGCAGTGACGCAACCAGAATTCACTCAATGGGGATCCATATTTGTTCGAACACAAACGTTTCAATTAAAGAAAAAAAAAATCTGGTATAATATTATAAATTTAATACGAGTATACATTTTTCACGAAAATATAAATCAATATTAATTATAATATTATTTGATTTTCATTAAAGTTTTATTAGATTAAATTTGAATCATATGAAAACATTTTTAAATGTTGAAATTTCAACGGAGGAGAGTCCGAACCCGGAATCCTCTTCCCCCTTCGGTTACGGCCCCTGTTTGTAAGTGTAATATGCATAAAGATAAAACTTGCGTGGAATTGGCTAGCAAACGATTGTTTTGTTCGGCGGATGACGCCTGCGGTGTTCATAAAACGACAATAAAAAAAAAATTTTTTTTTTTAATTGCGATATACTCACGGGTATAATTTATACATAACTTGTATACTTACAGCAGTTTGTTCGACTTCGGATGATAACATTTCGGTCCGATTTCTTTTATACGAGTAAAACGGGTCGTAGCATTTTGGTAACAAGACTTGCACCAGGGTAACGTCTAAATTCTTTAGTGAACTGTTGAATGAATTGTTAGTGTTCAAGACTGCGCATAAGGCGGCATAGTTATCGCTCAAATTCGGATCGTTCACGGCCTACATACAACAACACGGATTTAGAAAATAAACCCGAAATCGTAAAACGAAAATAAAATAAAATGGAAGAACCTTGTTGTAAACGACACTTTTTGTTTATTGTCGTTTATTACAGTTTCGTACGATTATATGTGTATAACAGTACGCATTGATTATGAAAATGTTAAGCCGTTAAAAATATTTTTATCGTAAATTTGATTGGAAAAGCGTGTAATCGACACGACTACACGAGTAAATGCGTGATTATTCTATTTTTGATCAATTTATACTTAAATCTATACTTGACGTTTTATACACATACCCGTTGGTGTATCACTTCGGCAACTTCTTGTAACTGTTGTTTGGATTCAATTTTTAATGCGACCATCTTAGACGTCACAGAACCCCAGTTGTTTCCATTTAAATCCTTTAATATTTTCTCCGTCTCGTTCATCGTATTCTGTAACGTAATTAACGTATTTGTTGTGCGTGTAAAAATTTAACGAATCATCGATTTTGTCCCCTCATTTAAAAAAAATATATATATAATCAGTGTTGTGCATTATCTAGATAATTTTTTTATATTTTTATCTTATCTAGATAAAAGTAACTTGGATCATCTTTTATCTTGTTTAAATAAAAAAAATGGTTATCTGCGGTAAATTATCTAGATAATTATTTTAATAAAAGCTTTTTTTTAGTTCAACTTCTATTAGATATATTTTTAATTTGTTTATAATTTATATAATATATTGTACATCGGGTATACAACTGAAATTTTCAAATATTTAAACCATAGAGATGTTTTGATATGGGGAAATTATTATTATTATTTATTACAACTTACAAGGAACTGATTCACGATAACGAAAATGTTTTCAAAATTGTTTTCAACTACATAAAGCTGGTCCCACACGACTCGTGCACTCGGCTAATAGTCAGAAATCATAAAGTATTTAATCGTAAGATACGATGATTATTTTCACTCGTCGAGTTAATCGAGGTATCCTGTTATTGTCGGTACCTACAACAGTACAACACGACTCTTGCTGATATGAAATTTAATCTTGGATTTTCCAAAAATCACCTATTATCGTACATATTAAGGTACACACGTTCCAGCCGGCTACCTTTATATAATAACGTATTAAAACAGGCGTTTCGGAAACTGTATGACGAAACCGCATAAAAACATCGAACGGAGTATAAAGCGCGTTTGGGACGCTTCAAAAATTCATAAACATAAATTTCGGAGGCGGTCACTGTAGAAATCTCGGTCGGCAGTGGCCGTATAGACCAGGTTCACATGGCATGCATGTATGCCCGTCGTTCGCGGAAATTCTCTTTCCGCGCATGATATCGCGAATTAAAATACTGTTCATTGTTATGGGACCGTTCAGATGACACGCGTTTCACAGCGATTCATATGTTGGGTAATTTTATTATTATTTTATTATTACACTTTTATTACCTACTGTTTTTTGAATGATCATTGCCTTTAAAAATAAACGCGCGATGAACTGACGCGCGCCCATGTGAACCCGGCCTAAGGGACTCGTCGGGGTTCAAGTCATTGAAAATCTTAAAGAACTCGAAAAACAAAATTCACTAATCGTCGGAAAAAAAGCGCGAAACGAAAAACTACGGAGGCAATGGTCGTGACTTTTTCTTCCAACATCCGACTTTCCGACCCTTTATCCGATTGAATCGAAAAAACAAGACGTGGAAAAATTGGAAAGAGTACAAATTATTTATCATTACACTTAATGTAATGTTATTTTCCATAGTTATATGAATTATGTAATTATGATAATTTATAAGGAACAACAGTAGATACAAGTACGAAAAATAATCCAAACATTTCAATTTCATGTGATATAAAAATAATTATCTTTTTTTTTATCTAAATAATTTGAATTTTTTTTTATCTATTATCTAGATAAAAAACCTTAGTATTATCTATTATCTTATCTAGATAAATTTTCACATAATTATCCGTTATCTTATCTAGATAAATTTAAAGTTATCTTTGCACAACACTGCCCACAGATAAAGACGACGTGCTCTGTTAAATACCTACTATATATCATTATATGGATGGGTTAAAGTCAGAGTGGTGTAAGTCACATTTTCTTCGTTTTCTAGAAATTAACATCCCGCGCAAGGTACTGTAATAAATTCGGGAACAAACATTTTGTAATTTTATCATTATAGAGGTATGATTTGGATCCAAATGCAACATTGTTGCTTAAATTGAATTTGATTTGTTCAACAATTATAATATTACAGTTGACTCAAATGACTTACACCACTATGTATTTACAAAACCAATGACTTACACCATTATGTATGACTTACATCAGAGTATTTGTAAACAAAATGGATATAAAAAAACTTGACATCCTTAAAACAATTTTTATTATTATTAAAAACAAATAATTATTATTACAAAATTTATTCACTCACTGATAATGATTTCGTTTGGCTCTAAATCTACAGTTTCCACAATTTCCAGTGGACCATGATCGTCAGGTGGTGTCTCATCATTAGAACACATTTTGCTCACTATAACTATTCATGTTCCAAAATGAATCAAAAATATCCTTCCTTGCTGCTTCTTTTATCTTATTCACACACTCTTTTTTACATTTGCAATTATAATTTTGAAACACTTTATCTCTAGAAGAGATGTATGGCAAACCCGAATTATAACATAATAGAACATATTATGTTACGAGACGTACCTTCGTTTTGTCCATCTTTTGAAACGTTTTACTTTGTACTGTAACGCGTATTGATGCGGTGATCCACGAATGACGGACAATTAAAAAAAAAACACCAAATAATGATTGAATCGCACTATTATTGTGTCGTAGTAAACGCGATTAGAAAAGTGTAGAAAATATTTCGAAAATTTTTCGTACGTGTTAGGTCCGTACGTGTTATAACCCTCCTGAGTTTATACATTTGTTACCAATCACTCTGTATGTTGTATAATACTACCAAAGAATATATGATAAAAATTAAGCCTGAAACAATAAATGGTTGCCTATATAGTGAAATTTCAGATATAATTTTACAAACGGCAGAAATGGCCGTTTAAAATAATAATAATAATAATAGTAGCAATAATTGTGTACAAAAATTGCAGAAATAATAATATTAAATTAAATTCAATCTCCAGTTTCCAGAAGTTCAATGCGCCCTGCAAAATGTTTTTCTCTTTCCTGAACAAAAAAAAAAAAATCGAAATCGGATCACTCTACAAAGCGTGAGAGTTTTTCCAGTAGGTAACGTATGTATTTCACAGCTAAAATACAGCCGTACAGGTCGGGCGCAGGCCCCTTAATGTAAACAATTTATAACAAAATGTGATAAAAAAATAAGGAAATATAAAAAGCAATAAAAAGGTGGCTACAATGTTATAATGTTTTAATAATAATAACAGCGGAACAAAAATGTAAATAAACAATGCAACACAATGGAAGAAGAAAGAAAAAAAGTCAATAATTAAATTCTTCCTTTGGTACATAACTGATCCGTATAATCTGCTTCTAATCGTGACACTAAATTTCGAAATGTCGCTTCTTCCTTGCGCACTTTATCGAACCTTAAAAATAAAATATTAAAACGAGTTTAATGATTATAATTTAGGGCTAGGATTTATACGCAATAAAAAAAAAAATGGTAAAATACGCGTTCGATTTATTAAAAATAAGGGAAAAAAATAAAATGTGAAAAAATATGGCACAAAATGAAAAAAAAAACAAAAAATTTTTAAATTCGAAAAATATTATTATAAACTATTAATTTTATTCGAAAGTATTACGCGAATAATAATAATACGCGCATTTGTTAAAATATGATAGGTATCTTATATACATACAAATAAATTATAAAAATTATTGTATTTACATATGTAACCCAACAAAAGCGAAAAAAATTCAAAAAAAGTAATTCCATCTCACTCACCCTAAATAGACAACGAATTTTGATAATAATCTCGCCCTGACGAGGTCGGCCAACAGTTTGGCGGCGAACCTTCTGGCGAACGGGTTTTTCTCGCCGACGGCCGTGACGGTCATGTCGGCCGCGAATCGCAATTGATCGGTATTCAGTAGCGCTTTTAACGCCGGTGACAACAAACGTTTTACGTCCTGAGGGAGAAGGACTCGTGTCGAGATTAGGATATTATTAGTATTTTTTTCCTTTTTTACTAGAGCGTCGAGAACGGCGTATTTTCGTTGTGTCGTTTTAGACGCCGTAAAATGGTAGACGAAAATTTCGGGTGAACCGAAGTGAATTGTTGAAAAAAAAAAAATAATCAACTAAATTCGTTTTTCATCGTGTTTTTTGTAGCAATCGATCTGCGATCGTTCTTCTAAAGCGATGTTGATTTTTTTTTTTTTGAATTGTTGTGAAATGGTATAAACCGTTGGTACGCTTTTTTCCCGGGTGAATGAATATCACTGTAGGGTGTCGATTACTTTTTTTTTTTTCATTATAATAAACGTGTAGAAATTAACGTCGTTTCAGTTTAGATAAAAAAAAAATTCGATTTTCGCAATAACCTAGTCCGACGATTTCGGAATATCATTTTTTTTTTTTTTTTACTGGAAGAATTTTTACGTGTAAAATTTTTGCGAAAACTATAAAACGTCAGACGACCGAGATACGTCCGTGCGCAACGCAAACGTTCGAACTGGAAAAAGGATTACTTACGTCTGAACCTTTTCCGCTAACGAACTCTTTGAGTAAGTCGTGACAATCGCTCAGAGTACATTCCGCCATCAGACACGACTCGTATTCTTTCCATTCCCTGTCGGTTTTATTCGTTCTTATCAAATTGTGGTTCGTGAGACGCAGATTTTCCTTGACCATTCGGTCCGGCACTACAAAACGCGCATTGTTTTACTAACTACGGTCATATTACGTTTTATTTTATTTGTTTGAAAAATCAACATAAAAATATCGTTACGCGCGTTATACCGTCTGCTCTTACGGTTTTGTCGGACACGAGCACAAAAATTCGGCCTCCTAAAACCGTTTATTTTTAAAAAAAAAATATAAATAAATCTGTAATACGAACACTCGACTTACGCTTTACTCGGGCCTATAATATTGTGTACTTTACGCTTTTAAACGGTTTTTATAGTGTTCAAAGCCATGACTACACAAAATTTACTGCCTGATTTTTACTACCTTCCAGCCGAAAAGTCGTAGAAAACTTTGTTGTACGGCTTTTTCGCTGCCCTTAAAATGTCTACCACTTAATATTACGAAACAGAGTTTAATTTTTGACTTTAAAAAAAAAATCTACACACGACGAGAAGAGAATATTATTAATATTATTATATTTTTGATCGCCTTATTTTTTTTTTTTTTTTTTGTTCTATCTGTACGATCGGACAGAATTAAATTCGAAAATAATTCGGCACTTCCATTTCTATAGTCAATACGTACAGTTTTATACGAGTCAGACGATAAGTTTTGCCGTTAGAAAAGTTAGAAGGTTTATTTCGGTTTAGCCGTATTTAACATGTTTCTGGAATTGAACACGAATCGCGCACTTCTATTGAATACAACTACGGAAATGTTATTATTTGTCGGCTTTGTCTCTAAAGAAATCGGTAAAAATCTAGGGCTGGTTTCAAATATTGTGCAGTATAAACGTTTTTATAGCGGTATTTTTTTTTTCTTTTTAAATATGATTTTTTTTTTTAATTTACTCGCATTTTTCGAATAGAATAAAAACCGGATGTTTCTTAAGTACTTTTCGTTATCTGCAGCTTTAAAAACTTCCATTTTGAAAAAAAAACCAAAACCACTTGTTTCTTTTTAAACCTTTTGGGGTACATGCAGATTTATATAAAATACAAATATTTATACTCGTTATATTATTTACTGTAATACAGAGGTATTCAAACCGTGCGTCGCGGTTCCCTGCAGGGGCGTCGTGCGAATCGGTCAAGGGAACAGGAAAACAATTAATTATAATATCATATTTCGATGACGGCGATAATGTAATTTTAATCAATTTTCTTGATTTAATTTATTCAAAATATTATACAACTTATTTTGAATTTCAGTTTTTTTCGTTCTTTAATAATTACGTATTTTCTATACGATAAATTTACAAAAACATTTATAGACGCATTATCTTTTTTTTTTATAATTATTATTAATGCTTTGGAAGCAGTGAAAATATTGTGAAGACATAAGGGAGCAGCACGTGGGATGAAACATTTTATAACGAATATCACTGCGGTATTACGTACCCGTAAGTACTCGTTGATTTCTTTTTATAGAAAAATGTTTAAAAAAAAAATGTGTAGTTTTTATCGTTTTTTCTTTACAAAAAAAAAAAAAAGGTAGGATTTAAATAAAAGTTTTACGAGCAGTTTTATACCGGATAAACGCGCGGTCATCGACGAGAACAAACGAAATGTCTTACCTTTGTGTATCCAAAATTTAGCGTGCATCACTTTTAAGTCACGTATCGAGCATTTCAGTTCGGTGCTCATCACTTCCGACCGATCCGTCTCGTTTTCCAACAACAACAAGTGCCCTACTATTCTCGAAAGGCTATAATTCTGCACACCGCCATAATATATGGAAACGAATCGTCGGACCACGATTAATATATTATCATATTATTACTATTATCGTTATAGATCTGTTTCGTTATTTATGCACGTACCTCAGACAGTTTCATGCCGGCCAATTTCAACATGTTTGCCAGACATCGTATTTGCGTATTGCCGTTCTCGTTCATCAGGTACATTATGAACTGCCAAAAAACCGATTCTGGAAGTACTCTACGCGTATAAAGTTCCGAGATGAATCTATAAACAGGCGTATATACGTATAGTTACGAATCGAACAAAAAGTTTCAATAAAATACGGATCTTTTGCTGAAACTCTCCCCTCCCCCGGTCGTTCAATATGATTTATTGAATGTTTTTTGAGCAAGCGTTTCTTGTAAATCCGTCCGTTGATAACAGAACTGTGATTTTATCGTTCCCCCCAAATCCTGCGCGTAATTTCAACTCGAATCATCAATGCGTATATTGTGAATTGATATGTTTTTAATTAATACACTTTTTAATTAATTTCAGTAGAAATATGTGAACGATTTTCCCAAAGTCAATCGCCAAGGTATATTACACTAAATGACGTACCCGCTGTTGTTTTTGAACATTTTTCCACAGCTCATTTCGTCTCTTAAAAAATACGTACTTATTGGAAATGAAGAGCCACGCCGACCCCTGTAACTCGTTTATGTATACAAATCTAGTAATCCCCTCCCCATCATCAATCCGAAGGATTTAAAATCTGCTTTTCAAAAAAAAAAACAACAACACGACTTTTGACTCTTTTTGACCAAAGGACTTATGAATTATGAATAGCAACGAGTATCCTAAATTATATTTGTAAGTGTAATGTGTAAAACGTTAATACTTACGTGGAATTAGCTAACAAATCAGCGTTTCTTTTGGCGGACGACGTCTGCGGTGTTCAAAAAACGACAAAAACAACCGAAAAAACGTTTTATATAATATAAAATTGCGGTATGCGCACGAGTATACAAATGTATATTTTACTTGTACACTTACGGCAGTTTGTTCCATTTCGGTTGACCTTTCATACTGGTTCTTTTTGAAGGAGTAAAAAAGGTCGTACGCTTTCGGCAGTAGGACCTGCAGCAGTGTTACGTCTAGGCACTTCAACGAAGTGTTGAATGCTTCACTTTTTATCATAGCTGCGCATAAAGCAGCATATTCTTTGGCCGAATTCGAATCATTCAACGCCTGTATCACGCGGATTTAAAAAATAAACCCGAAATTGTAAAAAAAAAAATAATAATGTAGGGAAAAATATTGTTGTAAACGACACATTTTTTTTCCGTTTTATTTTTTTTGTCGTTTATCACAATTTCGTACGATTATATATAAAACAGCACACGTTGGTTATGAAAATTATAAACCTTTTAAAATATTTGTACCGTAAACTTGATTGTAAAAACGCGTAATTAACACGAGTAAATGCGTGGTTTTTCTATTTTCGTCTAATCAATTTGTAAATCTATATACGTACCCGTTGGTGTATCTCTTCCGCAACTTCTGTTAACTGTTCCTTAGATTCGATTTTTAGAGCGACCATCTTAGACACGACTGTTCCCCAGTTGCTTCGGTTTAAATCGTTTAGGATTTTCCTAGTCTCTTTCAACGTGTCCTGTAATGTAATTAATAAATTTGTGCTTGCAATCATTTAACGAAACGTCAAGTTTGACTCCCTTCTTTTTTTTTTTTTTTTGGAATCACGCGGCTCTAAAGTAGTAAAAAAAAAGTTTGGTCGGTCCGGTTATAGTTTTGTGGAAATCTCTATAGAATCGCATTGATATCTGTTTTTACAGAGACTAACGATAGACACGGATTATAAAATGTCCACACCATTATAATCTAATTGAAATCACATATTCCAAACATTTGTTTGTTACCTTTGAGACTTACCTGTGGCGGCCAGACCCGGATGGAGGAGGGTCTAAGTCCTCGGGGCTGACGCTTGTATAGTGTTGTCAACTTAAAATTATGTTAAATTATCTGTTTGTACTTGTTTAATAAAAAAAATTTTAATTTTAAGACTGAAAAACCTATTTTCTTGTAAAAATATATTTATGTTCTATAACTGCTATGAAGTTATGTGTTCGCCAATACGGCCAAAATCATAATGTTTAAACAGCGACAAGAACAGAAACGTAATTTTTTTTCATTGAGGGGAGCCCACAAACAAGTACTGACTGTAGAGTGCTCCTATATAAAATATTTAATCCGGATTTGTCTATGGTGAAAATAGAGCAGAGCGAAATAGATTTGAAGAAATTAAAATCGGACCAGTCATATTATCAGAATTTTGTCGAAATAAAAAAAAGAAAGAATTGTAACCTTAACCCTAAGTGTCTCAAAGCGAGGTCTACGGAAAGTATTACAAAATCATAGGAATTGTTTTAAATAACGTTTACAATTCCTTTTAACGCGGCGCACTTACTACTCTGATGGTTTCGGCCATGTTCTCTATCGACTCTATACGAATATTGTTGGACACCGAAATAATGACGGGTATTGGATCAGCCTTCTGAAAGAATGCGTGTTGACATTATAATCATATTTGAATACATTCTAACGAATGAACAAAAGTATTACGTTTAATTAGAATTTTTTAATATTAGCAAAATACACTTTTTTTCTAATGGTATAATTTCGTAAAAAAAAAATTTTTTTTTATTAGAGAAAACCATTATTCTCTTATACTGATCAAAATGAAAACTGGATATATTAATTATTTACAATTTGTTGAGCCCATTTTCGTATAACACAAATTATCAGTTTTCTTTTTTAATTCGACTTTACTATATATTCGGTACAGCCTACATAAATTGGATAATTCATAAAAATTGATTGAATAAAAAAAAAATGTTTTACTTGTGTTTAAAATTTTACTCACGTTAAAATTCATTAATTTTGATATGTGTCTAAAATATTTAATCCCTGTTTTTTTTTTAATTATTAAAATTTTTATTATTTATTTATAATATATATAGGTACTAAATTGTTATACTAATAAAAAAGTCCAAAAAATTCAATAAAAAAAATAAAATATAAAATACGTCTGTAAATTTTGAATTGTTAGTTACATGGAGGTCGAGTTAAATATGATCGTCGAATTGACTGTATTGAATTTACGTGTAGTAAACTAATAAAATATTTTTTTTTTTTTATAAATAAATTTTTTACGTTAAACGAAGCGTGGACTCTCGAGCAGACGAAAAAAAAATTGGCTACGTTAAATAACGTTTATTATAAACTCTCGCTTACTTCCTGGTTTTCTTCAGGATCCGTGTGAATGGTTAAATGGTATACACCGTTCTTCAATGTAACGACGGGTAAAAAAAAGCGTACCTTTTTCTGAAAAACGCACATTGCTTTTATTGTAAAAATACTCGAAAAAGTAAAAAAAAAATATTATATCGTTCTTATATGTATCAAAATAAAAATGGTATTTATTCAAATTATCGCTAAAAATATCAGTATATTGACTATTCCAATCAGCAGCGTGCTCAACTTTTCCCCGTGGAGATGGGGATATTCACTCAAACGATATTTTATCATGTTTCATAGGATGAACTTCTGTAGAATGTGCAAAACACGCCAATAACATTTTATTGACTGCCCTTCGAATTTTACAATCGTTCACTAGTCGTAAATGTGCACTCTTTGTACGATCTACTAAAATTATTTAAAATATGAAATGTATACACATTTGTCTTTTAGCGGACGGCGAACGTTTTTTTTACTGCAGTTCCGTGAAAAAAATCTTTAAACGCTATAAATCGTACCGATTATTGGTGTCGTATATATACGCATTTATGATATGATTACGTACGTATACTGAATATTAATTTTATTTTGAAAGAATTCTAACTCATCCACATCTCTAGCAGACTTTGTACGCATTCATAAAATAATTACAAAACTTTCGTTAAAATCGCGTATAATGTGTTGTATAATAATCGTAATATTTCAAAAATAATTGTCCTAGAGAATTTTGAAATATATTAACGATAAGAAATACTATTCAAATACTAAACTGACAGCAATAAGTTTCTTCCACTCGGAATCGTTTTACGAATACAAATATATTCATTGCTCTCAAATTCGTTGTAATGAACTACGAAAACTCTAAAAATCTCTGTCTGCTTATAATTCACTTAAGCGACATCTACGAGACCTGCAGCTGGTCCTTTTTAACCTAATGTAAATTAAATGTCGAATTTTAAATGTTTATTTAAAAATGCAATAAAACTTTCAATCAAATTAATTGGTATATACCTACGTAATTGTTGCGTTGAAACGCTTTTACGCTGTAGCTCTTTAAAAACGTATTATTATTTTGAAATTCAAAATGTATTAAATATTCTTATTTTATTTCAAATGTTTTATTCATATTCCGGTGTCGTGAGTGAAATACAATCGCGACTATGATATATCATACACCACTGTTAATGTTTGTTTATTATAGATAATTAAAATATGAACGGGGATTCAATAACGCGCGAATATATGTAAACGAGGTGTATTCCCTGTATATGTAATTAAATATCAGACAATATCGATACAGGACTGTGTAACGGAGCAAACACAAGTAATTCATACAGTAAAACGGCCCTTTTCAGGGCCACCAAATGTAACACGGTAATAACGAACACGCGGACACCAATGGTGAAGAATGATGTACCACCGACCAACGATATTAAAAATATTGGTTGAATTGAGTTGCTGAGTCGCTGAATGTTGAAACACTGATTCGACTCGTGCAGTCTATCAGACAAAGAGTCGACTAGCTCATGAAATACACATCCCTACATACGACGGCCAGATAGCTCCAAACCGGGAAGGCGATACAGACTGTATCATACAGTTTACGACCAGCAGAACAATGATCTAAGGAACCCGATCGACGACTTGGAACGCAGTCCCGGCACCGAGGCGACGATAGTGACGACTACCACCGACCACAGGACGAACGGTGACACTCGGAGAAGGTTCACTAGAACGAATCGAACGGCACCGCCGCACGTACACCGAATCCAGCGAGCGCGACATAAAACGGCCCTTTTCAGGGCCACCACCCGCTATCCCACCACGATCGCTTATTTGAGTCTCACCGCCCCGGGTTCGCGCGGTCCGAACACGCCACTGATTTTAGCGGGCCGTCCGGACGGAGGACTCGCCACTCCCGACTATTGTTACCACCCATATTGTTTGATTAACTTATATCCTCCACCTACTGTATTAAGAAACGGTCACGCCGACCACCTCAAGGCGTCATGCCGCTTAATTAAGCCACTCCGACCTTCTGTTCCGCCGATTTGTATACATATACATTTATATTTATAATAAACTCCGTTAATTAAACAAAATCCACACGGAATATTTTCTTCTACGTAACTGGTCGGCACCCAGAGGTCACCCGTCCCGTCGTAACAACTGCAACGCCAATAATTTGAAAATGATTTGCAAATTGATTTTCAGAATTTGTAAATCAACAGTTCCGTCATTTTAGTACTCAGAGGGGCCGGCTACATGTAGTTTAGTACAACCATAATACGAGTATTTATTACAATATAATATTCGTAAGTATTACCACGATCTGAAAAAGTCGGTGGACCAACTTCACGAAAACGAGTATGTACTTGCTCAGTATTGCGACGTCCTTAACGCGATTATCAAATTCTACACTGTTGGGTCGTGATATATTTGCGACCTAACTATACCTGTGTATAAAACTAAAACTTCGAAAGAAGTCTTGGAAATTCTGTCTTAAATTGGAATGTTTTAGAGCGGTTTCGGTTTCGCGATTATTGTACCTCGAGAATCGTTTAAGGGGATGAATAGGACGAATCGAGGCGGGATTGTATACGATTCTCAAACGGTAGAAAGAAGACGTTGGTGTCACCAAGGGAAAAGTTCAGGATTTCAAGACAGACGGAACGATAGAACTTATAACGAAGGAAAATGTCCGATCGAAGGAGCTATCGAGAATATATTTTCCGAGAGATAACGACGACGTGTCCTGTTAAATACTATTAAATACATATAGCAAATATATATTACGAGACGTACCTTAGTGTTTTCCATCTTCTTGAAACGTTTTACGTTGTACTGTAACGCGTATTGATCCACAAACGACGAACAATTCAAAAAAACAACAACAAATAATAATTAAACCGTACTAAGGTTGCGTCGTAGTAAACGCGATTATATGTTATGCCGTAGAAAAGTGCAAAAAATATTTCGTAAATTTTTCGTACGTTTTTGGTCTAGTGCTGAAAGCATAATGAGACTTGTCCGTGTTACGCGCAGTTTGTCGTTTACGCGTGGAAACTACGGTGACGTGTTTATTATATATAAGTCTGTAATAAAATAAAAATTAATTAAAAGAAACGAGTTCATTTTGGGTGACCATAAGATTTTTTGAAATATTAATAAAAGCGGCACTTTTATTTAAAAAAAAAATAAATAAATAAATAAATAAAAATTCCAATAAATAGATATAATATATATATTATTGACATTTTATAAGGTTTAGAGAATTTCATTGTGTTTTACAATATTATATTTTACGAAGGTTTGCATTTTTTTATGTTATGACAAATTCATCAGTAATAGTATACATGATCAGTGGCGCACAGAGGTTTTACAACAGCACATGCAGTTATGTAAAATTATACCCACCCACCAAATTTTACTACCTAATTAGTACCTAATACCTAAATATGCATAATGTTTATTGCATTGTATTTTATTGTACATACTATTTCCTACAATACTTTTATAGACACTAGATGACAGTATAACAATATATGATAGGTATGACATACTATCCCCCACGGCCACACCCACCCACTACTGAGTGGACATGCAGTTGCATTACATGGTTAGCTCAATGGGCGCCACTGTATCTATACATAAATGTAACTGTATGTAAGGGTTTTCTGAATCCGAGACTCTGCGTCTAAAATGTGTACGAAACACTGATAGAATGCACGGAAATTCTTAGAGAGAAAGTTTTTTGTTATGAATGTTTTGACGATAGTATATCCGAAAGGATTTCATTAATTTTAACGGATGACTTTAGAAATGCAAATAGCAAAAGCTTCATTTTCAACACAGAAAAACGGAGTTAATGGTTTAACGAATTTTCAAATGTAATTTATTGTGATGTATTTGGGATACGGGAATATTATGCGCGACGTAATTTTAATTCGGTTTTTAACATGTTCGTTGAATGTCACTTATGATGTATATACACTCCAATGTCCTTTGTACGTTTAATGCTTTCATATAATGAATAATTTTATACCGGAATCGTGTTTAATCAATTTTATTTTTTATTTTTTTACGATTTTTAATTGTTATCATCATTTATATCCGTGAAAATCGCGTTCCAGTACAATTAGTTATGTAATATTTACATATATTATCGTAATTTATAGAAGAGTACAACATTTGAACACACAAATTAACAGTATTGATTTTCAATTTATTTCAAAAAAGATTGTAAATTTAACAAAAAAAAAAAAAGAAACACAGAAGATTTCCGTTGTCTCGGATCCTCTGTTATCGACGATAACATTTTTAAAGATGTAAACTTCACAGGCACTGTGATTGACATTTGTGTAATCCTAAATCGCATCGGATTTTCATTCTAGAACGGAATGTTATAACATTTCAGTGCATCTCGGTCGTCACGACTTCCTCTCCGAGTCTATGACGCTCTCGATCATGTATTTCATTTTGATGAGATCGTTTTTGTAACGTCAGAGACTCGAGCTTTTCGAAAATTTCGTCTAACTTGCAGGCCTGTAAAAATAATATGAGCGTAAACTGTGAATATTGGTTTTGGTCCTAGTGTTACGACATTTAACGCGATAAATTCGTCACAAATACGAAACAATACTAACACTGAAAGAATACACTTTGAATAAACGTACTTTTCTAAATCCTTTCCGGCAGTTTTAACAAAATGCATAAGCATTCTAGCGAATCCTCCGTACTTTGTTCCAATAAATTTGTGATACAGTACGTTATTATGCTGTTCCTAACTAAATTCTTTTTGAACAGCTCACCAATAAATCTAAAATTAAATTTAAAAAAAATATTAAATACACATTACTGTAAATATGGCGTGTGTAAGTTTATTTTTCGCAAATAATACTAAATATATTGTTACCGGCAATTTCCAATCGAACGTTTGCGTAATCTTCTTTCATTCACCTCATATTCGAGTCGAAGTTTTCTCTTTTTCTCCTATGTACATTGTACACATATTATTAATAATTTTCAAATTGCACGATATTCAATTAAATTTTTTAAAAAAACACCTTTTTTGTAAATTGTGGCTCTTAGAGATTTGACTTTTACGCTCTGGACTCGTGTGTACTATATAAAATTATAAATTAATTACGTAATCTTTGCACGAATTTATTTCATCCAGTTTTTTGACGCGGTCCGCTCGATGCGCGTTATCCACCTTAAATTGCTGTTGGCATTTCCTGAGGATGAGTGACAAGAAGATTACCGCATTATTGCCGTCATCACAGGTCACTTGTAACGATTTAATGTCAGAACACAAGGACGCGTAGAGATTAACGGAATTCCTTTCGTGGAGCACCTGTAGAACATGTGATTAAAAAAAAAATCGATTTTAATGAAAACTGTACACCGATTTACGTTAGTTATTGCGTCGCATAAATATCGATAAATAGAAAAAGAAAAAAAAAGTATTGTCCGTAAACCGCTCTGTCTAAATCGAAAATCATATTTTGCGTTGTGTAATTATTTATTACTTTTTCGAAAATTAAATCGGCTGTATTTTGTAAACGTTCGACTGTATCTACCGGTAAGGCCGCTAAATTCTTTGCCAATTCAACTACGTTTTCTTCTGTAAGTTTGTACAAAATTGAATTGACGCTTTTCTTCAACTCCTGTTAACACGAAATATAAACGACAATTTTCAGCAAAGACACTTGATAATACAGACGATAATAATTATAATATTTATCTGTATAGTTAAAAGCCTATGTCATGTTACAAATGACTATAGTTTACTTCGCTTAAAAACTCTCTATATAAATTATCGTATTTGATTTGATTTAAACGTTTTATAATTTAATTTAAATTCGTACGTGTACCTCAGTCTTGTCGTGTTGTCGTTTTGTCTCGGAAACGGTTTTATTTGCCGCCGCTTTTCTAGCACACACCGTCGGAGTCCGCGCGTTTTCCGACTTGTTTAATTTAATTTCGTTATTCGATGATACCTTCGTGCGTTGCATGAATTTTCGTCTGGCCCCTGCCGCAGACCGTTCGCCGCTATTGCGTTTTAATCCAATCGTATTATGATGCTGTAACATCAGTCCAGGCGGCTTTGTATTAGCCGCGTCTGCTCCGGACTTCTTCAGTGCGTCGACCGGTTTGTTTTTGTCGTTCCTATTATTATTCTTCGCCTCGAATTGAGAAGGAACAGGTTTCCCGGTCTTATCATTATTGGTCTGTTGTTCTACAATGTGAAATAGATATGAATGTTATGCGGACATTATATTAAAATAACAAACCTTTGGCGTGGGGCACATCTTCAGGTCCACTCGCTCGTGGTTTTCGGATTTTCTTGACTACGTGCCACTCCGAAGAATCGTCATCTTTGTTGGGCTCTTCATCCGGGACAATTAAACGGCTAGATTCCTTGTCTACATTATTTGGCGCGGAACTCGGCAATAATGTATCGGCTGCAGGTTTACCCTTCGCCCGTCGCCTGGTTTTCGATTTTTTACCGTTCTGTAACGCACGCCCACGCAACGCGTACAATTAATAGGCGAATATTAAAAGCAACCGTTAATACTTTCTTAATAGATCGGGTTAATGTATTATTATTCGATAAATTCTCGACGGAAACTTAAAATAAATATATTAACTCAAAAAGTACTCGTGTCTTTATTTTAGTTTCCAATATATATATATGTTCATTTGTTGTACATGACGGTAACTACCTCGTTCTTGGACGTCTCCTCGTGGTCATTCGTCGCGGAACAGGGCAAAAGTAATGACGATGACTGTTTTTCCGCGTCTCGCACGTCAACTGTCTTCTCTGATAGTATCTCAACGGTCGTTTCTGCCTGCGATTTACCACTCCTTCGTCGAATTCTCTTCGTTCTCTTCAAATTGTTTAACACACGTATACAAATGTTACCACGTAAAATAAAACGTTAGAATAAATTTGAATCGAAATATATAAATATATTATATTATAAAACAATTTATATGAGTCGTGGACGAATTAATCGCGAACGGTTCTATTGTTGCGAACGGATCATTCAACGTGTTTTAGATTTAATTCAAAAAAATTGTCAACATTTTCCGTTACCTACTAAATTCCGGGCCTATTCGAGCCGAGGCATTTAAAATTTTTTAAAAAAGCGCATTTAACCACGTAAAATATACACACGGAATTTTCTTAAGTCCTAATATATATTTATGTTGCAAATGAATCGGTTGACCCGAAACTTGTCTACCTTTGGTTGTGCTCCGAATTCGACGGCCGATACGTTGACGGTCGCCTTTGGCGGCGAGTCTACCATCACGGCTGTCTCCTTAAAACACGCATACACAAATGGCATTAGCATTACACATTTCACACATCTCCGCATCGCTTTTTCGCACGCCTGAGCCATAGACAATAATGTTCTTTTGATTGAAGAATGCATTGTTGTGTCGGTCAGACAACGTTAGAAAAGAAAATTATACTCGTATAATATCAATTATTCGTTGTGTACACGACGAGGTCTGAAAACACACTGGCGATAAATTATATTCAAATCAACATATTTTTACTATCATGAATCTATGCACTTGTTTTATAATATAACGTGTTGTTTTGTGGTTTCTTATTATTCGGCCAGTAAGAGAAAGCGTTTATTAATAAATACTCATTGAAATGTGCTTCCATTTTTCGACGCGCATAATAATTGAACAATTTTTTTTCACTCTTTTTACAAGGTCAATTAAAATAAAAGAATTTAATTCACTAAATAGCGTTGAATAAACCAGGTATCAAAACGAGACGAGACATGCCAAAAGCGTATATTAAGATCTAATATGGGTGAACAATGATTGGCCATTGATTTTTTTTTAAATGATAGCGAGCCGCGGGGTGTTGTGAATGTCGCTGAAGTGAATTACTCGGATAAAGATTTTGGAGTGTATTGTTATCACTATAAATTCGATAGCGACGATAAAATCATTGTGTTCGTTAAAACGATTCTGAGCTGAGATTCGGTGTAATATTTTGTGTGTGCAACAAAAATTAACTCTTTTTTACGATTTTAATACCTCATAATTGATACAAATAGTCCAAAATTGATTTCGAAAACTTTTCTTCCTTAATATAATAATATAAAGTTACATATTTGACGAACTTTTCGAGTTTCTATACCCACTGGTTTCGAAATTACGAAGAAATCACTCCGACAAATCGACAATCGATTCCGACGAAATCACTTTTTTTTTTTTATTATTGTAATCTTTCGGTAGCGTTTTTGAGTCATACGTTCAGGCGCTCTCGAGAAAATCGAAAAACGATCTCTCTAATGTACCGACTAGACGGAATTCGCTACCGAAAACGCGTACTGTGACTGTATAAAGATCGTAGCACTCTTTTTCTGGTAAAATTTTCGGGTAAAAAACGCACGGATCGTTGTAAAACATTTCTCGTTCCGCTCAGTATCTAAAATTACTATGCCCGTTATTATTATTTTTTTTTTTGTGGAGGAGGCTGAGATCACTCGATTTATTTTGAAAAGTTTAAATCACCCTCTCTCGTTTCGATCGAGTTTTAGATACGCCAATGATATTCGCTGCACAAAAACGATATTTTTTTTTCACGACCGCGCCGATAGTACCACCAGTTGTTTTCGGTGGTTTTTTTTTCAATTTTCAGGATCATTATAATATATACGATTATTATCGTTCAAAATTTGAAATTTGTACAATGTTCGAAATTTCTATACCTACCGCGTTCATTACAAATCCGACTTTGCCTCCCCGAACATAATGATAAGTTTATATATATATATTTACATATTATACATACACACAAACGCAAATAACATATCCGTATAACGCGGTACATTATACGTATAACGCGTACGCAAATAATTAATAATCACTTTAATAATGCGCGGTGTTATATTATTATATAGGTGTACCTATACACACATTATTACGCGATACACTTATATTGTGGCAATGCGTATTATAGATCAAAGCGAGCGTTAAAAATAATATATTATTCAGTATGTATTGTATTGTAATTTGTAGCGCGATTACTATAACGTGTATACAGCAGTATGTATTCGGGATCGTTTTAACTCGATAATTCAACATTTTCTCCGGTTTAATAACAAAACGGATACAATATAATATTATCACATAAATATATTCTATACATATTATATTGCGCCGCGTTCCCAATAAAATAGTTCATACATTACAATAATAATAACGAAAGCGAATCCGCACATAACATTATATATAGGCACGATAACAATAACAATCGTTCCTTACTGGAAAATTATCATTATTATAATCATTATTGGTCGTTGTGTTTATCTATACAGTGGCGCACAGAGGTTTTACAACAGCACATGCAGTTAGGTAAAATTATACCCACCCACCAAATTTTACTACCTAATTAGTGCCTAATACCTAAATATGCATAATGTTTATTGCATTGTATTTTATTGTACATACTATTTCCTACAATACTTTTATAGACACTAGATGACAGTATAACAATATATGATAGGTATGACATACTATCCCCCACGGCCACACCCACCCACTACTGAGTGGACATGCAGTTGTATTACATGGTTAGCTCAATGGGCGCCACTGGGTCTTTCAGCACCGAATGCGTGTACGTTTTATTTTGTTATTGTTCTGTTATCACTAGACACTTTCACGTACTTTCGGTGCAATCGGTTTGATTTGGGTTCTTGCGATACATTTCTTTTCAAAAACGAAATTTTAACGAAAAATTACAATTTTGTTGTTTGAAAGACGTTATTTTTGTTTTAATACAGGTAAAATGTACAAGTATCTGGTATTTTTCAAACTCGAATATAAAAACGAATGGCGTCAAATTCCAAATTGTATTCAATATATTTGTTTCATGATGGGTTCAGTTTGTAAAATTTAATAAAAAATGGAAAATCAGCCGATTTTTGACCAAAAACCATGCTGGGGTCTATTAGATCCCACGCGAGCAAATTATGAATTTTTAGGGTGCGACCAAACAAGGGTCAATAGCTTTTGCTCCAAGTTCGTATACCGTTTGATAACCCGCAAATGGTACCCGCGTACACGGCTCAGTACTGCTATAGGTGTGCACGCGTTCGCGGTATAAAATACAAACGGATAAAAAATGTGCTAAAACGATTTACTCGCGAAGAACGTCCATATAAGTGCGCGTCCACGTAACAGGTGGGAAGAGCACGAAATATTATAATTTTTTATTTTATTTTTTTAAATTATCGTTTACACCATTACACTACACACACACACACACACACACACACACCAAAATCACTATTTTTTTTTTTTAATTATATAATATCATATTCGGCGCGATTGGGTTTTATTTCGAAAATAATAAAACACGTTTCCTTTATATTTTATAATCGATACGTCGTTGTGTAAATACGTTGTGATTTGTGAACGGAGACTTTAACGCCCGCGAATGACGCGCGCGTACCACAAAAATATACGATCCATAAGATAATAATTATAGTAATTGTTTAACAAGTTTGCTTTACCATGTATGGTACACTATAATGTATAATATACAGCGGGGCCTCGATAGTCCGGTGAACGCGGTAATCCGAAAGGCGGAATAGGTAATAATATGTCATTTTTTGTTTTTTGTTGAGCTTCCAGATATAGAAATTATGTACGAAACAGTTGTACGATTCTCAAGCGCAGGAATGGGCTTGCGGTGGCGCCGACAAAGATTTGGCGAATTTATAATTAACGACACTTATTTTACAAATTATATCGAAAGTAGATGACATTGAAGATCGCCTTTATCAGCACGAGTGATGTTTCTCCTTCGGAAGCTGCGAATGCACTGAATAATATTTTGCAACGGGCGGAAGATCAAAACATTGGAAGCACTAAAATCTCGCAGTCGCTGCGCAGATTCGGAAAACGCGCTTTTGAACGCTTTTTTTAAAAAAAAAAAAATAAATAAAAATTACCGATATTTTTGCTACTACGCATAAATAGTTAAATCCCATATTTGACATACATATTTTTTATGTAATTTATTAAATTTAATAAACAAATGTGGTCAAACAAAGTTTCTTAGTCACATGGGAAGGTACTCTTAATATACCTTAAGTAACCCGGACAAATTGCTAATTCGGACGACACATTCCGTCTGAATTCCTCCGGTATATCCAGGCTCTGCTGTATATATACGTATGTAATTTTTCAACTTAATTTACAATTTTTTTTTTTTTATTAATATTTGTCTGTTATGTTAAAGCAGTATAATTATAAAACGATTTTTTTTTTTTTAACACTCGAAATAAAAATTGAAAAATTATTATTATTATTATTTCTTACACCTAAATATCATTAAAAGGTCAAAGAAGTATCTTTCACTGGAATTACGTGTGTGGCACGTACGGAATTTTTACTATTGCGGTCACGAACTTTTTTGGTGCCACTTGCTGTCATACGATTTTGTTTTTTACATGCGTAACGCATCATTTGTGATCATATGATGAAGATATGTGGACCATTTTACTTAAGTACTTGAAATGTATACCTATGACTCATGTTATACCTACACAATAAACATAATACCTATCAGTTTATTTTATTGAAACTGTATTTGAAAGAGCAATAAATAACGCTTTTATCTGACTAAACGAGAACGCAACAACTGAAACCACCGATAGTATAAATATCTACATTCAAATAAAGCGTGAATTTAGTATCAGCGTAATATTATGTTATATAATATGTAAAAATTATTAAATTTTTTTAAATAGTCGTGTATGATTTTACTAAATTTATTTACAAAATGTTTAGTAGCAAGTAGGTGCTTATTTATAATCACGTCACGATAATTTTATGTACCTAAACGGTCGACATCAAATTTTCATCATTATCAGGTTATTATTTTTCATAATATTATGACCGCAAGTGATCCGATACGCAGGTAAAAAAAAAATCTAGTGACCTCAAATGTGCCGACCGCATCGGTGCCCTAATCGTCTGAAACATACATCGATTAGAAGTCGTTATTGGCGTCAATTGCGTTGAAAATAAAATAATATTATAAACTTATAAAACTTCAAAAGTAGAGTCTACTTGAATTTAACGTGGTTTGAAGTTCAACTTTTAACAAATTAAGTAATAAAATAATTTCAAATAAAATCTATTCGAGCTCACTCTATAATAATAATAATAATAATAATAATAAAAAAATAAAATGAAAAAACTCTTCTATAATTTTCGACCTGGACCTGGGCTTACGTGGCATATGCGTAAATCCGCCTCTGTACAGTAGTAACGGTTCATTATAAAAGGTCCACGCTATAATTATCTAAAAACATTAATTAATGGCTTGGCATTTAACCTGTCAACATTTCGATCGAAACAATCGCTCTGTATATACACTCGTTCAATCATCAAATACTATAATGAACACGCAAGATTCGAAGTAGTTCTGCATTTCGTTTTTTTTTTTAATGTCAGACATGACGACGATATAGTGCCGATGCGTGCATGAAGAATATTCAAATACTATCGTCTACGTAATATATTTATAGGTACGAATAGAAGGCCTATGGTGTCGTCGTATATATTATTAGAAGAAAAAAACGACTTTGGCTACGGTTTCACTCGGTCTAGTCAATCGTCGAGGCAGTCGACATTGTACGTCCGGTCCGCATAACGTACGTGCGCTTTGGTAAAATTAAATATTATATAAAATATATTTAATAACGTAAAACGTCTTACATCAGATTTCATATTTATAATAATAATATAATAATAATAATATAATAATAATAATTATATATAATAATATAATATAATATATAATAATAATAATATAATATATTATTATATTATTATTATTATTATTATTATTATTATTATTATTATTATTATTATTATTATTATTATTATTATTATTATTATTATTATTATTATTATTAAAAGCCATTAATTCAGTTTATTCTACACAAAGTTATATTGGTGTATAATTTCAATAAACAATAATGAATGTAGTATAACGACTTTTGTTCGAAAAAAAAAAATTTAATAAATATTAAAATGCACACGTAATAGAAAAACTTATAATATAAATTTGACGACACACGGATGTGCCGGAAAAAAATATACATATAAATAAAATCACCAATTTTTTCTCGTTTATTAATTATAAACTATTTATAAGAAATAATTCGTAACTCAATATTTTATATGCTAAGTATATATATATATATATATATATGCATGCCGTGTTAAGGTGAAGTGCCGCTGGGGGCACACATTTTTTCAGACTCATAAGTCCCCCACAATACCGATCAATACTAAAAATAAAAAGTAATTGATCAAATTCCCCAGACAGCCTGACACTGATTTTTTTTGTAGCCATTACCACCCAGAAAGAAACTAATATAAATTAATTTATGACGAAAAAACTCACAGTATAGTTACAAAACGAATGGCGCCTATAAAAAAATTATAAAATTTTGCCGCCGGGGGCAACTGCCCCCTATGCCCCCCGTTAAACACGCCTCTGCGCATGCGTCAATAAAAATCTATCGATTTTTAAACAAATTTACTTGTATTTTAATTTCTATCCGTGATTTATTGCGCCTATGTACGACATAATTGTGATTTCTCCGTTTTCCGAAAAAAAAACTAAATCTTAAATTCACAAGTAAATATTATTATTAATGATAATCGGTATTTACCGCTCTTTTACATTTTTTACAATCGATTTCCTATAGAATGTTATGCTTTGAGCGAAGCGAGATTGGCGCTTTATAATGGCGTTTATTTTTTTTTTACATTTCTGTATAATATGTACAAAAATGCTTCAATTATTACAGTCGTACCAATTTTTCGAAAGCAAATTCATCTGTGGTTAGGGTGTTATTTTGATGAGGTCATTTTTTGATTTTTTTTCAGTAGGTAGCTCTTAAACGCGGTCCAAAATAAAAAAATGTTTTTGCCAAAGTTTTTCTTCAAATTCTTAAACGATTTTAATAATAAGATTCACCATTACGAGATTTTCTTCGTGGCAGGTATTTCTAGCCATTTCTTTTTTCTACGAAATTCTACAATCAAATCCTAGACGTAGTCGGAAATTTGTCAAAAATCAGTCTAACAAGGTCTTGCAAGAAGAAATTACGAGTATACGTAGGTACGTCGAAAGGAGAGAACATACAAGATTTTTAAGACTTTTTTTTATTGGCTAGTAATTATCTATGACGACAGTTTAGGAAATAATACAAAAACAATTGCCTAGATACATAAATGATAAACAACATAATAAGTTGTTGTCGATGTGATTATTTGTGACATTGTCAGTCCGTTTTCTGACGCGGTCGTGTGAAGAACAAAGTGAAAAAAGTTTTTGTCTCTCACGATAAACTGACTCAATATACGAGGATTGAATAATGAACTCGTTTAGAAAAGTCATGTCCGCTGCCCGGACCTGCAAAAGTGCGATCTGGAGGTGTTTGAAAAGAGTACGACGAATTCCGTTGTTACGTTCGTGCTTTAAGCAAAAGAAGAACGCGCGACCTAACGACGGAATGAAAGCGAGCGTCCACGTCGACTGTATGACTGCAACGACAGTCGTCGGGGAAGCGTCGCCGAAGGAGAAAGACCATGTATCGGACGCGAACGAAGGTCTACGTGCCACGGAAAAACTGGCGGTCCCTATGTCACGAGCACCACGGACGGAGGAGAACGTTTTAAAAGTGAATTTGAACAACGACCGTGTCGATAAAACACCGGCGAATTCAGCACCGAGTCCTGCGTCGAAAACCGTAGCGCAATCGCGCAACAACCGTTTAATTGAGCCCGTGAAGGAATGGCCCAAAGACGGAAGACGGTTGTCGACCAGTTGGAAAAAAGTCGAGAGAACCTGTAAACCGTGTACGATTCAACCTAAAGACGATGCAGTCCACGCCAAAGCAGGTCTGTTATCCCGCTACGTTAAATTATTTTCGATCTCATTTGTCTGTTATTTCTCAACTTGTAGACAATCGGAAACGAGAAGAAACGAACAAGGACAGAAAACCGTTTCCTCCGCGATCTGAGCCCAAGAATAAATATATAAACAACCCAGAGAACGCGTTAAACGAGATCGGTAACGCCGCCGTTACAAAACCGTCCGGAATGTCGACGCAACATACGTTTGGAGTAAAGCGTGATAACGGCGAACGGTTCACGGCGCCTGGACCACGATTCGTGCACAATGAGTTCGGGAAAGAAATTATACTGCACAAGGCAGAGAATCCGTGGGTTCCGAAAGTGGTTGCGAGAGAAGCGGCCAAAAATACGACTGACGCTGCGGATTTGAAGAAAAAACCTCAACAAGACAAGACCGAGGTAGGAATTTAAATTCTTACTGCGGTACATAATGGTCGACTCGAATTTTTGTACGCATTTCTTTGATTGTATCCGATCTCTTAACGATCGACTTATTATATAGATAGCAAAACTGAAAAACGATTATGTACATACGCAAACACATTACATTTGAGTGCGATATTTAATTAGGGTTTTATTGTTGAATATTGCCGTTCTCTATTTATACGTATTTTTTCGTGTTGTCCACAGGACTTAAAGAAAACGGTTAATTTCATGTTGTACAAACTGCAACAGTTAACCGAGAGTTTCGCTGAATTGCCGGCCGATACAGTCGGAAATTTGGAGAACACTGCCAATTTAGTATTTGAAAAGGTAATAAATATGACGCAAAAAAAAAAAATACAACTACTCTTTCGATACAGACAAAACCGTCAATTCGTTTATCGATTCTGGATCAATAATTTGTGCGATTTTGAATTAAATGTATAAATCGATTGTTTTTCCACACATTCAATAATATATTCTGCAGGTAATCCGAGAAAAAAACTTCATACCTCTTTATGCGTCCTTGTGTTCGGCCATGCAATCCATCCAAGTGACTTGTGACGGTGATAAGAATCCGGGGGTATCGTTCAAATCCCTCATTCTTAAGAGATGTCAGAGACAATTACAAGACGACAGGATCCGTCGAAAAGAGGACGTATATAAGCTCAAGGAAATTAATTCCTGCCAAGATCCGGTAATTAATTTTTAATTTATATAAATATACGTATAATACGTATGTCTACGAATCAGGTCTAAAAAGTCACAGTGATTATTGTGCGAGTTATGAATCTATTCTAAATTTTATAATGTAACAGGCGAGGAAAAAAGTATTAGAACTCGCTTACCAGGAAAAGGAAAGGAGGTTCCTTGAACGTTCCACAAGAAATTGCCGGTAACATATTTTATCGTATATTTCTGAATAAAAAATTAGAAACATTTATGTAGTATACTTACATTAATTTATATAATTTTTCTTTTTTAAATTTTTGTTTTTAGATTCATGGGAGAGCTGTTCAATCACAACATGATCGAGCCGAGCGTCATGAGCAATTGTATGACCGCCTTGGTCGGAGAAATATCAGACGAGCCTCTGGAATGTTTATGCGATCTGTTAAGGACTGCCGGAAGACAATTGGAAGTAGTAAGTTTTTTCGGGAAAATAATTGAAATATTGTACAATATTATATAGTTTCACCGAAACCATAGAATCTATATGCGGATTTTATTTTTGCAGTGTTGTGATTTAAAGAAAATTTTCAACAAACTCGAATCATTAACGTCTCACAAAGATGTTTCGTCGTTCGTGAAATGTATGATCAACGACGTTATAAACCTACGAAAGAAAAAATGGCAACCGTGAGTCGAGACGTATTGACGTATATTCCAGACCGTTCTTGAAACGTAAACCGATGTGACAGATCAGAGACATACGGTGCTAGTGCATTTCGGATATCTGTTCATGGCCTCCGCGCCCCACATATTATAAAAGTATAATGTTACATTCTAAAATAGGGTAAGAATCCGCGACTGTTACGGATGTCGCTTAAGTAAATTGTACTTAGAGTTTTAGATTTTTGTTATTACTACGAATTTGGAAGTAATGAAATAATTGCATTCAATAAAACGATTCTGACCGGAGATTCCGGTATATTACACTTTGTCGAAAAATGTATTGTGGGAATAAAAAAAAAATGATTTAGGATTTTCAATATTTTATACACCGTGTGAAGTCATATTTAAATTTATAGGCTATTTATAGCAATTTCTAGATGTCTGGTCATATGTAAGTCTATGTAAAATGGTAATAATTCGGTTTAAAGGCTGAAAGTAATTATAGATCATAATATGCTCTAAGTTTCAAACTATAGTGAAGAAATCTTGGCAATCTTAAGTCCATTTTTTTTCGATTACCACTTGTAATGTTCTGCCAGAATGTGTTACCCGCCGGAGTTCTATTCAGAATTTTTTGTATTGAATGCAATGAATGTAAAATGGCTTTTAAAAGTATACTAATAACGAAACTATAATACTTTAAGTAATTCATTCAAGCGACATCCGTAACGCCTGCCGCTACACTGTTTATTTCTCATTTTCGGCGCTTTAATTACATAATAAAATGTTGTATTCCGAATTTCCGATCCGCCGGAGTTGGTACGCCCGGATGTGGTCACGTCGTTATTATTATGTTGGTAGCCGTTGTCGTCGAAAATACTAATATCTAATATGGCGCGTCGACATTCCGCGTAAAAGTGTCTCCGCGTCATATGATCCGGCAAAACAAAATGTAACCGTACAACACATCGCGTATTTACAATTATTATTATTTTCTTCATCGTCCATTATACATTATTTTGTTTTCAATAAAAGTTCACAATATAAAAAAAAATCTGTTTTTATTATTTATTAAAATACTGTGAAATTCCGCAAAAATCACAAGCGAACACTGATCGGCCAAGCATTTGGTCCGATCGGGATGGATTAACTAGTGCGCGAAATAAATCTCGTAACGTATTATCATTGTCGTATATAGCAAAAAAACAACGAAGATGTTAAGAAAAAAAAATCGTTAGGACAATTGGAATGGAATTCAACAGGTCCAAGATTTTATTTTACAGTCGTATCAGAAACAGAAAAATTGACGTTGTTCGGGTGTCTCAGAAGCTCTCATGTTTGCCTTACTCGGTCTTCTGCGTTCTAATCTTAAACGTTTAACTCCACAGTCTTAATTTGCTAGACATTGCAAACGCTTCTGTGTCTTCTTCTCCAAACGTCGTTTTTGTTGTGTTGTTGTCTCAGTCGGTTTGTTGGTTTTGTCGTCTTCATTTTTGGCTCCACGAGTGTCGGACCAAGAACGGTCCTCCCCAAAGGTCCGTGTAGAAAGATAAGGGTAATTACAACAATAGGCGAAGGCTCTATCGACTAGGCCACGAGGAAATATTTTCTATTTAGATTTAGGTACGGGCTGGCCCAGTCGACGTCTACGTATTTATTGTGAGTACCTATTTATTTTTGCAATTTTTCCATATTTACGTTATTTAAATTTGTATCATTTGTCAAGTCAGAAGGGCTATAATATAGTTTCCATGTTATTTTTTGTTTTGTGGTTTTTATTTTTTTATTGAGCCAAGGCGCTATATTGATTTTCAATATGATATTTCCAAAACGGATTAAAATTGCCGGCATTTAAGTAATCGTGCATTGTCACGAGAACCAAAGGTGTGTGTCAAATATCAGCCCGATAGGTTCAGTGGGTGTGGGTGAAACATTGGTTGCAAAATTCCAGGACACACAAGTGAAGTTAAATATAAACTTTTAATTAAAAAGGTTTGAATTTAATCAATATAAACAAACGGATACTTAATATGTACGCTTTCAACAAAAATCAGGTCTCCAATGTTCGTTCCATATTTTTCACGAACAATTCTAATAACGAGCGTATAGCTCGTTGCACGATCTTAAACGCCCGAGTCGTGAAAACATACGGAAATCTTTCTGTCGAGCAAGGAATTGTCGGCGCTTCGCCCACGACCGGTGTGCCTATCCCTATCAACTGCGTATCCGTGGTGTCCGTGGGACATTCTCCAGGACATTGGCAGCGTGACGGGCACGACCACAAACACCGCGGGCCGACGGACGGACACCGCTCAACAACCGCACCGGTGTTACCGGTCACCGAGCTATTCGCAGAAGATCTAATAAAATAACAGCTAATAATCTAATATAATAATATAAATTTATTTATATTGTTACATGAATTTCGGTAAAAAAAAATAAATAAATAAATGAATAAATGGACTGTATAAAAACAAAGGAAAAAAAAAACTGAAGAGCAGAAAACAAAAACCAAATAATACTATTTCAGTATGAACGGATTACTATTAAAAATCAAAAAAAGTAAATAAATAACATGGACTACAATTTAAGTACTGGCCAGCATAGGGACACGAGAAACAATTATAACATAATATTAATTAAATAATGATAAACAATATATATATATATAAAAACTTGGTGCCGATGATTTGAATTCGACGACGACGGTAATGAACGAAAACGGTAACGACGGTGACAATAACGATGACAATAGCGGTGGTGAAACGGTAGTATCCAAGATGGTGATCGACGGTGGTGACAACAAGTAACAAGTAACGGTAACGGTAACGGTGCGGTAACACAACAACAAAAAATAATAATAATGCGAGTACGGTGCGCACACGAAGACGATCGCCGACGAACGGAGACGAAGAACGCCGGTAATTATAAGAGGCGATTAAAATATTATTAGGTGCTTGCTTGTATGGCTGCAATACACCCAAACATATATATATATATATATAAAATATATATAAATAAATAATATCATTACGTTGACAGTTTGGTTACGGCACTCTTTATTTATTACGACTTACTCGAACATGTTTTTTTTTCGGATTGTTCTTCAACAACGTTGACACAAACCGCTCACAAACTAAATACGAGTAAGAGAAAAAATTATTTTTTAGCACTTATCGCTTCGGCGTCTCCTTCATTCCTAAAACGATTTTCGTCTCACAGGTACTTCTCGTTATTCGTGTAAATAAAAATTTCCCGGGTTACCACCTACCCTCTGAAATGCGACCAGCATAAATATTTGATTTTTATTCGTTTAAAAGTATATACACTCTGTTAAATAATGGAAAATATACAGTGTAAAATGCAAAATAATAAAAGCTGTAAAATAATAAGTGTGTTTATTTGCTTTTTTTAAATACTTCTTTTTTTTTTTCATTTGGCTCGTCTGAATAGGTAAACTCATTCATTGATAGAACCCAACTCGAATTTTTTTATTCACTTTTATTTATTATGTCAAGACCCTACACAATTGTCCTTTCGAGTAGACCACTGGATTTTCAGGGAGAGTCGTATTAAACGACATTGAGGAAATTACATGGTTTGGATGCGTTATTAATTTTGAATGAAGTCCAGAGTGTTATTTTTTTGTAGCTAATTGTCGTACTGTTTCGATTTTTATGTCATTGCGATGCGTGTTGTTAAAATATATTGACGTACGAGTACATTGCACATTATGTGTAATGATATGCAAGCACATCATCTGTGTAATATGCTATAAAAAAAATAACCCAATGTATTCATTTTATATGTCATTTCTATCATACACAATTGTTCCATTATATTTAAATAAATATATACCAACGCTTGCTCCTCTCGGAATGCCGATTATATTACAAAAAAAAGAGAAAACATTTAGATTGTAACACATTTATTGGTCCTGCGCGGACCTCGAAATATAACGCTATCATTTTATAAACACATGCGAGATGCTGATCACCGAGGCCAAACACATAAATTAACTATACGCGAGATACCGAGCTTAAAAAAAAAATTAAAAGAATAAGGGAAAATAAAAACGTTTTATTCATAAAACGAATATCACGCTCCGATAATAATATACAAAATATACAAAAAATAAAACACGAGTGTGAATGTGTGGGAAAAAGCGACGCCATAAACAATCACGCCGCGTCACCGCCGAATTGTAATATAGGAACAAAGGCCACACATTGTTACGTCGATATCGACTTGATCATTGGTCGATCGGACCACTGCCACCAGCGTCTTGACATAATTAAAATTAAACAACTAAAATTTACACCCTTGGTCCTCTCGGTGATCTCGTCTTCTCGGCAGTGTGTGTGCAGCGTGCACAGTGTGCGCACACTCACCCAAGCAACAACGACTCAAGAAATCGGCACTCTGCGAGGACAAGTCTGGTATTTCGCACGATTCAATCTGTCTCGAGTTGCTTCATTTTTGTCGCTGACTTCGTATCTAATTGAAGGCGGCGTCCCAACCTTTCAACCTGTGTTATTGCTTCCATTTTCCGTCAGTTCACTGAACCCGAGCGTGGCTTCGTTACGGTCTTTTGGAAGACCACACTGAGTGAGCTCAGCTAGGTAAATGATATCTTGTTTCGCTTTATTGAATGCGATTATATCCTTTGCATTTTTGTTTTGCGCGTTCCAATCGGTTTTCGAACTCACGACCCCGGAACACTCCTTTCCGTAAACAGGAGTAAGGTAATAACTCAAATTGTCTTCCACCGGATTTTAATTTGGGTTATTACAAATGCAATTTAATAAAACATAACGCAAAACGAGCTTGTAATATTCATTTTTTCATTTTAAATATGTTCATAAAAAAAAACAATATATCGAAATATCGGAGTTGATTTTTTTCTTCACGTTAAACGTTTTTTTCCTTCTAACCGTGACACTGAGTACCTAATGCAAGTCAATTTGCAATACTTTACCTTGAACCTCGCACACCGTTAATAATTAAATAAATAAATACATAGTTTACAATTACGAATGTCGTACAATTGCATACAAAATTATTGTACTTAGACACCGCTGTTTTGATATTAGCCCACTCAAATTTTTTTTGGTGTTTATTAACAGTATACTCTACGACAGTGCACGCGATTGCGTCTATACGTAAATGTGACTGCGTAAGACCTAACCCAAACGATAGGTCATAAAAAATGAGTAGATCTAGAAAATTTTTCAATAAACCAAATGTGCAGAATAACACGTCCCTTTGTCAAACAAAGAAAACAAAAATTAATACGACGATATAAAGTATAACGGTCGTCGGAAATACGATATTATATTATAACAACGTTAAATTGGAATAAAGTGAGGCGTCGGTATGTTTTACAGTCGGGGACGGTTTTGTAAGGCGAAAAACAAATGTTCGTTCATAAGCATGAGACGATCCGCTACTTCCAGTCGGATCGCTCGGTGGCGAATACCGTTTCACGTAAGGGTCGCCAACCGGGGGTGTGGTCATTGGACACACACACACACACACACACACACACACACACACACACACACACACCGGATTTTAAATTTTAATGTAAACGAGTAGAATATACAGGATATAGAAATAAAAATAATAAATAAATAAATAAATAAATAAAAAAACAATGTAAAATATTAATGAGCGATTTATTTAGTTACTTCGGAGAAAAGCCTTGAGGCATAAAAACTCTGTAAAAAAAATAAAAAAATAAATAAGAAAAAAACAATATATATATATATACGAAACCATCAAATAAAAAAAAAAAATGAAAAAATTAATAAATAACATTTCACAAAAAAAAAAAAAAATACTCGATTTTTTTTTCTTTTCTCTCCCTTTTTTTTTTTTAGTTCTACGAAACCTCTGGAGGGAGTGCCCTCGCTCATGGACGAGAACACATATTACACTTTTTAAAATTTTTTTTTAAAAACCGTATTTTTATATAATAATTTAATCGAGACAAAAAAAAAAACATACAGGAAAAATATAAATAAAATGTACCGGCCTTTAAATGGACATTGTCAACTTACCCACCATAGTTGTTCCTCCACCAGGCGGTGCAAATCGCCGCGGGGACGTGTCGGAGAAATTACTCCATGGCAAATTGGAAGTCGGTTTAAAGAAAAAGACTATGCAGTTATACTGCGTTGACGACAGTCGAGAGAGTGAAACCAGGAAATGTTCACGACCGATACATTTTATAATAATTCGAATTAAGACGATAATAGATGTAACCGACCGGTGTCAGCGAAGGCGGGCACACAATTATCGTCGTCTTTCCCCGTGATTATGGCACTTGCAGACTTCGGTTTTCTTCTTAATTATATTTTTATTATTATAATAAATTTTTTTGAATTTGGACGTCACGAGCATCTTCGGACCGAGACCACTCGTATATTTTAAAT
>JAIVES010000040.1:0-23337 GCA_032441835.1 Slavum lentiscoides
TTTTGTGAAAAAATTGGTACGAACTCAGGCACTCGGCGTATATTATATTATATTTTTCAATAATAACGGTAATAATAATAATATATTACATTTATGTACATTATACAAATAAATACGAACATTTGAACGTATTGTCTGAACATTTATGTTTTATATTAGCAACACTCAGTTGTGTTGATGCGTCTTACGCAATGCGGACGGACGTGGCGCCACGCCAACAGCCGGTCGCATATAAATTTTCGGGGTCCGTTTGGGCACCTGTATTCAATTACACTTTTCGATTGGTTGATTTAGATTTTATCGCTTAAACATTTGCGATGTTTATGTGTTATCAGTGTGTTATTATCAAACTAACCAACCTATGGTGGTTTTTCAACTAACAATCAATAGGTATTTTTAGATTAAGTCCGACAGGAGCTCGCATGGCGAAGTTTGAGTGGAGGTATCTACCGAAAGGCAGCGACTTGTTTGGATGAGTATAAACTAATAATAATACACTTATACACACTGACATCACAAATATGCAAATATTTAATTCCAGATTTATACTTTCCGCAGATCAAAGAATCCGTTATCACGATTACCATATTTTTATTTTTCCATAGTAAAACTATTATTCCAGGAATATACCTATATCCGTCCTTATGTACCTTATATATATATTATCCTTAAAATCGACAAATCGGAGAGCGTAATTCGATTTACAGGTACCCAAACGGACTCAAAATTTTATATGTCAATGTCGGTTCACCGCCGTATTAGATGTTTCACTTCAAAATGAATGTATTTACTAAAAATATACGCATAATTTGTTAAATATGTACGTATAAATGTACTTAGTACTCACACAACTATCAGTTTTTTATTTTTCGAACACATTAAAAATATTCTGTTATACAATAGTATAAATAAATACGTTTTATACAAAATTGTCCTCTTATCTTAAAGTTGATGGAATTAAAAACTCAAGCGTTCATATATGTAATACCTGAGTAATTTTGGTGAGTAAACATTAAACAAACTCTGTTTCATATACAAGAACAAGAACAATAATATCAATAATAATAATAACAATAACTAATAATAACAATCACAATAACCATAAATAATAACAATAGCAACAATAAATAATAATAATAATAATAACAATAATAATAATAATAATAATAATAATAATAATAATAATAATAATAATAATAATAATAATAATAATAATAATACTAATAATAATAATAATAATAATAATAATAATAATAATAATAATAATAATAATAATAATAATAATAATAATAATAATAATAATAATAATAATAATAATAATAATAATAATATAAATTATGACATTGATTATAAAATAATTTTTAATAATTTTTGCTCAAGTAGAGAAAAAAACAGAAAGCAAATAAAGAACAAGAAGGATACACACAAAAAAAATTAAATTTAAATTATAAGTTAATACTCGTAAATAATAAATTATATATATATATATAAATGTATATATGTACATTAAACATATGTGTGTATGTATAATTGTAAATAATGTACAATGAGTCCAAGAATTATTAGAAATTTAAAATATAAAAATAAACGTAAATATATATTTATATTAATTCTGTTTAAGAAGAGTGACATATTTATAAAGAAATTAAAAATAATAAATAAATAAATATTATAAATATACCAACAAATTTTTAAAAATAAAATTTTATATCAATAGTTATTAGATAATCCACAATATGCAATATTTCTCAATACATACCCAATTTCTTTTACCGTTTCTTAAAATGTATTTATTAATTATTTTAAAATTTTTATATTCTTACTATATAATTTTTTTTTTAACTCCAATGCCTTTTCATTATAATATTCATAATATTCTCTATGTAATTACTGATTAGTCTCCTTTTATTTTTTCCTTTTTTGTATTTTCTTTCTGATTAATAATATATGATGACTTTCTTTTGTCAAAACTGATAGTAAATAAACACATTGTAATACAAGAACCCATATATTTTTTCTTTATTTTACGAAATAATATTTGGTTTTATTGTATTTAATTATATTTACAAATTCATTATTTGTACAATAAATCATTATTTATAAGTTACTTATATTTTGTATAAGTATGAAATACATACAATACAAATTATATTTAATTTAAAATTGTATTAATTACATAGCTTTTTTGATGATGATGGTCATAAACGTTATAATCGACCAAGGCAAGGTATTAATTAACATATTTACATTCTAACATAGTTAAGCACGAATCTGTCTAATATAATAGTTGTTGTTTATTAATTAATTATTATAAATATTTCGTGAAACTTAGCATAGTTAGCGTATTAATATGAGTACAAAATGTAAAATTACATTTCTATTTAATTATATTTAAATTGTAAATTTCAACTGTCCTAAATGCATATAAATGAATGTTTTAGTGATTATATTACTATATCAAGACCATCTTATGAGAAAGCAATTTGGAGTATAACATCATTTATTGTGATTTTGGATAATTAATATTCAGTTGATATACTTCAATATTATATATATATAAAGACAAAAAGATACTTGTTTATGGTGATAATCATATGAGAATAATTGAATAAATCTTTAATTGCTTTTAGAATAAAAACATATTAGTTTTTAATTTTAAGAATGTCATTTCAATTTTATTTAGTGCAAGATTATAATATCTTTGGAAGATCCAGAAACTTGAATTGTTCAAATACCAACTCGTTCGTACTAATTTTTAATAAACCTTCTTTGACGTCTATAATTGTATTGTAATTTAGAATACATACGTATATGGTAGTATATGTAGAAAAGTAGAATAATGAAATAACTAATGGGGATTTATTACTAGATAATAACAAAGTATTATTTATAATTTATAAGATAAAGAAATAGTCGGTCCAAAAAATTTGAGTGAACGCGCTGAAGCAAATTTTCGTCTACTAATGCAATTACAGTTTTATTGCATTCTTAAGTTCTGTCTAATGTGCGAGATTTTGTCTCATAAACACGTGACTTAAGATATCCCCAAAGGAAAAAGTCACACACCGTCAAGTCAGGTGACCTAGGAGGCCAATGCGTATTCCAAAACGTGAAATAAGGCAGCCAGGAAACACCCTGCGTATGACCGTTCATTGTGACGATGGCAGTGTGAGGAGGTCCGTCTTGTTGATAAACCAAACATGCTAACGGCTTATAGTTCGTCTTCTTCTGCAGATCAAGTCAGTTTTTTAAGAAATGATTAAGCACAAGCCAATATAACGGGCACTACTCCATCTGTCTTACCGTTTCCTTGTTCCTCAAAAAAGTAGGGACCTATGATTGGATTCTTTTGAAACCGATACACCAAACAGTCACTTTGGGGCTGTGCAACGGTCGTTCGTGGAGGCTTCGAAGGTTTTCTGCAGCATAATAGCGGCAGTTTTGCTTATTTACAAAACCGTCCGAGGTGAAATATGCGCTTCATCACCATAAAAACAACAACATATCGTCATACACCGAAAACGATGGAGACATCTATAGTGCAAATTCTGAGCGTTGATGGTAATCGGTGGGTTTCAACCGCTGAACGATTGTTAACTTATAAGGATGTAAAGTTCAACTCTATGCTTAACGATACGTCGAACGGAAGAACGATTAATTTGTAAAGCCTTTAAAGCTTGTTTGCACACCGAGCGTCGTGGACTTTAAAGAACAGCGGCTTGTACCCTTTCCGTATTTTCGGAATGTTATGTACGTACTGGGGCTAGGTGTCTAAATTTTTTTTTTTGTAATTATTACGTTGTTTGAAAAGCATGACCCATCTCATAAATTGTTTTCCGACCATAAACAGCACCGTGACGCCCGATGTTGAAGTGAATTATTAGCGATTCTCTATACGGTCTTTCATTGTATTTATGAATTATGCTGGGAATCAGGGTTTTGAATCCGAATGTTTTATTTTGGTTTTGATGTTCAAGTTTTTTTTCCCAGATGTATAAAAACCGTTTTTACAACTGAAAATATTTACATCGTTTTTCAATACTAATTTGGGTGTCTTTACGTACAGGCGTATATTCGTTTTAAAAAATGATATTCAAAATAAAATAATAACAAGAACAAGAACAATAATATTATTAATAACAAGAACAGTAATATTAGTAATAATAACAACAATAATAATAATTTGTACGAAGTGGCTTGTAATTATTAATTACATGTTGCACATATTATTTTGTGTAAGTATAAAATACAATAAGAATTATTTTTATACTTTATTTATTAGCTTTTGAAGATGCCTATAGATATAATTATGAAAAAAATGACGCAAGGTATTTACTGCTATTTTACAATCTTACACAGTTAAACCGAATATGTTTAGTATTATGGTTATCATTTTATCAATTATTGGTTATAATATTCCGCAAATGTAGTCGCATATTAATAGAAATGTTAAATTACATGTCTATTTTATTAGATTTCTATTATAAATGAAACTGTCAACTAAATATATATATATATATATAAATATGGATATTTTAGGGATTGTATTTCTATATCAAAACCATCTGTTCGATCACGCAGCTGCGAGTATGTATCGTCATTGTGCTTTGTGGATAAATTAATGTTGATTGATGTACAATATTATATATATATATATATAGACAAGAAGATATTATTATATATATGGTGATAATCGTATGAGTATTATAGAATACATTTTTATTTGCTTTAGAATAAAACATATACATTTTAATTTTAAGAATGTCATTCAATTTTTTCAGTTAACGCAAGACACAAATTCCTTCAAGATCCAAAAACTTGGTGTTCGAATAACAACCGTCCGTACTAATTTTTAATAAACCTTCTTTGACGTCTATAATTGTATTGTAATTTGTAAATATATAAATATTTATACAAAAGTAGAATAATGAAAACGACCAATTGGGATATATTTTAGATAATAACATAGTATTATTTATAATTTATAAGACATAAACAAATTGTACACCTGATATAGATTTTGTGCCGTAAACGTTTATATTATTACTAAAATAATAGTTGATAATATGAATTTGGAATCATTTATCAACATATTGTTTTATATACAATTAATACGTAGACTATACCTACATTATATTATTCTATATGTTATATGGACTAGATTCAGTTTAAAATTGGGTTAGACTATTTTTTAAACAATAAAAAAGTAAACAAATTTTAACCACATCAACTACATTCAAGTCGTCAGTCTTACGTTTGAATAAAACGGGAAGGAAATTTGTATTCGATATAATTTGTTTTCGTGTGGGAACTTACGTACGGGGCTTTTTTTTCATGAGGGAACTTACGAACGCGTACCCAAGGATGATTTTTACCTGCTATATCCCGAATAGGGTACAACCCGACGATTATCGACGTCCACAAAGGTGTTTCGTACTTTTAAAGTAATAGTTTTCCCACCATGTATACTCGATCGTCGATGATAGAATGGATATCTGTCATTTATCAACGTTAGTACCAATTTGGTGGTGATCAGTGTTTCCCAAATAAATCTACAGAAATTTGTGTTCTGCGTCCGAAAGTGGTGATAGAGGCCAAGCCCGATGATAAATTTGCCGATGCACTTTGAATGTTGTCATGTAAATTTCTCGCACGATATTTGTCATTTGGGAACACGAATTGTATTTTCGTATGTTAGAGGAAATTTTTGATAAGCTTGTGTCATTTGATAACAACGTTGATAATGGTTCAGGTGATGATTGTAATTCTGGCACTTTTACTTTTCCACACGCATTTCATTCTAAATTTCCCGTATTAGCTACCACCCTCAATCGTTGTATTTCAAATTTTATATTACAGAAAACTTTGCGAGGGTAAAACAACTCACCAAAGATTCATCATTACAATTGGATCGACAGTTTAGGAACTTATCTGGGACATACAGACAGATATTCATTTATATACATATATATATATATTAATACTATTAATATATATATATATACAAATATATTTCCAAAATTTGTAATCTCATAATTAGAAAGTACATGATTAACACGATCTTATGATAAATGGTTTTAAATATTTTTGATATAGGGATTGCTAGGAGTAATTGCATAAGTAAGATATCATATATTTACTGTTAAGCATTTTATAATTAAGTCAGGCTTTTTAAACGCATTGTAATATTTCATTTTATAATATTCCATAACAGATGTGTGAAGAATTTATGATAATATTTCATAAAATACTTTGTCACAACACATTAGTTATTCTTTGACACGGATACATCCTACATACTGTTAACAATCCATAATTATCCAAATTAAACTCCATTTCGAATTTCAATTGACTTAAAACACGATATGTAAAAAAAGAATGTCTATATATTTATGTTTTTTTATTTTAAATAATTTGATATATTATTTCTATTTTGCAATTGTTAATATTATGGACTTGAATTAGCTTAAGTATTCTTACATGAACCATCGAACACTGTTATAAATAGGGCAGCTGTCAGAAAGTGGTTACAACGGTAAGTCATTTACTTGGATATTACACTATTAAAACTAAAGTATAGAATAAAATTTATTTGAACAGACTAATAGTTTTTTTTAAATAATTGAAATTTACAAATTTACTATAGAAAAGTATATTAATAATAAAATAAATAATGATAAACGTTATTGATATAATCACAACAAATGTGAATACTCCTCAGTTATATAAAGCAAAAATGTTTTCACTTCTTTAAAGGAACAGCCTATAGAGCTCTAGTAATGTCATATTACAAGTTAAGTAAGTATACTGTTATGAAATAATATGTTTTTATGAAGCAATGACTACAAAATTTAGCATAACTGTTAGCGTTTTAAATATAATGAGATAAATGAATTCTTAAAAAAAAAAATCACGTCTTTTTTTCAACACTCTGCAATATCATTGATATACATAGACAAAATACATAAATATAAAGTCAATAACATGTATATTTTTCAAAATGGCTTTGTTGATCCACGTGAGTTTGGTTCACTTCAAAACGGTATTCATTAAAAAAATGCTTTGAGTCGATTAAAACCAAATACCTAATAAAATTTGTTGTTCGATCACATAAAACTTATAACACGCAAGATTGATGTATATGTTAGTAGGCCGTTGGCCGATATAAAAAATCAATAGGTTGTGTCTGTTTTCTGTATGTTATTATTATACAAATAATAAAGGAACAGGGGCGGTGCGTCAGGGGAAACTTTGAGACGGCGTCTCTCCAATAATTATAACACGGCAAAATAAAAATTTGTTTTAATTTTTTGTAAAAAATATTTTCGATTATTTTTGTAATCGATTTAAGCCGGATTCACGACTCGTGTATTCGACGAGCACACACCAATTTCGATTAATCGTGTGTATTAACAATTATTTGTCAGGAGACTAGTGACCGTATACCGTAGAATATTCTACGCGTATACCGTATTAATATTATTTTGATAACATTATCAACAGTCGTCGCAGCTTCGACGACACGTACGTCCTCCCGACGGCATAGACTAAATAAATAACAAAACGAATGAAAAACAAGAAAAAGAGGTCCCAATTTGTAACTTGGTTCTTGCTCTATATTCACCCATGCATTGTTTACTGCAATTCTGCTGTTTTTACGTTCTTTGTCCTTTGGGTTCCAAATTATTGGTTTTGTCTCGTATATTTCTAAAAATTCAATAATCATCTCGTTTGTCCAATCCATGTTATGTAATAACTTTACAAGAAGTCGTCCCGAGAAAAAACACGTTAGAAAATCGAGGGGAAAAATCCAAGAGGAACGCGGCCAACAGTCTCGCCGTTTAAAACGATTGGACGCGGTGAAAACGAGTGTGTCTGCCCTGCGAACACGACCAACGGCAAATATATATATACATAATAATATAATCCTAATTTCAGAAGAAGGTACAAAATTATAAAAAGCACCCAAATCAATTTATGCACATTGTACACTAAAATTGATAATTCTATACATAGATTCTATTAGATACTGATAGAATAGCTGATAACAATAAATGAATAAACAACCAAACGGCAAATATTCGTCGCGTCGTGGGTACGCTACCAAAATTATTCGTTTACTGATAAAAATCTCTTTGACTCGTGTCACTTTTACCGACAACCAACGGGAAGGTGGCCAGTGACGATTATCGAGTAACGAGTACTAAAATAAATACTTATCGATTATAAGTTATCGCTTCCTCCTAGAAATTGAGCTAGCCAAACAATTCAAATTAATACACTTTTCTTGCCTTTTTTCGGCAAATTGATTTATTAAATCATCTATATCTGAAGACGATTTCGGTTTTCTACAATTTCTGCCTCTATAGGCAATAGTGACAAGTCTGATAGCCGTTCCGGCCCCATCGAAGTCCTTAGGTAATTTTTTATGAGTTTTAATTTTGAGAAACTTCTTTCGGCTGTTGCGGTTGGAACTGGATGGGTTAAGAATAGAAAGCATGCTGTTATTAAAACGTGTTGGCCATTTTGTCAGTTAGCACCAGTGTGACCACAAACCTGATATAACAATATTGTATCTTAATTATTCGAAAATCAACATTAATTATATAATTTATTATAATATAGTCAATGGTAATAACTAATAGCTATGCTAGATACAATTTGCAACTGGAAAATGCTGCTACATTAAGGAATGTGTTTTTCATTTTTTTATATGTTTTTTTCCCGGGAAGCACGAGATTAAGTGACATTGTGGATGATAACGTTTACTAATTTTTGCTTACACGTTAGGGGCCTCTGTAGCTCAGGGGCCCCGTATCATTGATACAGCTGATACGGCTGTAGCTACGCCGCTGATTGGACGAATTATTAGATAATGATTTTCATTCTTTTATATATGAAAATATACTTTAATAATATTCTTTTTATACATATTCTTTTACACAAAAGTTAAGTCTCCCCATAAACTTTATTCACGCACCGCTACTGTAAAGGAAATATCAAACTTTTCAGTGAAATTGATACAATATTATAACAAATTATTTACTTATATTTTACAATATTAAAATAATTTATTATTTATTTATTTTCATTTTTTGTACAAAATAGCAATAAATATGATAGAGTCAAAACAGGGTATGCTATGTATTTTTAAAATGTTTTGCTACGAATACACAACCTGAAATCCTCCTTAATTTGTTTACTTTTGAACGTTTTTACAATGTGAGAGAACAATTCATAAAACGTCATCGTAAATATGTCGTAGAACATTAAAAAATTATATAGAGAAAAAGAGAGAAGAAAAATATATTTTATACTGGAAATTGGAATATTATTAATTAGTACGGGTATTAAACATTTTCCCAAACAAGTTTCCGAGTTCACGATTTAATTTTATGAAATTTCAAAACGTACACCTATATTTCGTTTACCATAATGTAAGCATTTCTAATTTCACCAGTGATGTGCATTTTATAATGTATTTTTAATAATAAAATTAATAAAATACTATGTTTATTAAATATATTTATAGATTTTGTTCGTGTATACTATACGTACATTAAATACGCTGTAGCACCATGGATTAGTAAGATGTATTATATTAAACAGTATAATTTAAGCTGTGTTCAATCATAAACGTTATTAAATTATATTATATTGAATTTTTTTTTTTTCTTAATTTTTTTTAGTTCATACAGACGCAAAAAACCCGTCTGATTATTGCGGTGGCATAAGTTCACCTGCACGGGTTTTCCTCGAGATCAAAATGAGAATGAAATATACGAACCAAGATCACGATTTTCTGCCTCCACCACCTCCAACTCCTACACTTCAAAGTGAACATCTCACCTCCTATGATAATCAAGCTTCTACATCTAATGTATATAACATAAGGAAAGTCAGGACTTTAACCTAAGCGAGTTACCTTTAGTAAAAGATGAAGAAAATAAAAACGATAACTAAATCAATAAGACACATAAAAACTAGTTTTAATGATGGTTAAATGATAGAAGTCAAATTTCACGATTTTAGTTATAATTAATTAACGCTACATTCCTTATTACCAGAAATTGAAATAACAAATATATATATATATATATATATATATATACATATATCTCACTGGATTCTTGATCAATAAAGTATATAATACATGTTGTGTGTGAAAAGTCTATTATTAATTTTTCTATAAATACATGTATAAGTGTCGATAATAATATACGAATTTACTATTAAAGTGATACCATCTGAACAGACAAAGGCCGAATTTAAGTTCTGCCAGTTGCAGAAAATATGCCTTTATACAGCACATCACTATGCTAAACCTTACCTCTTTGCCCTTCCAATTCAAATGTTTACAGTTTTCTCTGTATTTCATCATGTAGAAAAAATAAATAGCGTTTACTGGCTAAGACCGACACGTAAAAAAAGTATGTTAATTAGGTATTTACAACGCCCGCAGTTATCAGTCGTTAATAGAGTAAAACCTCTCTTAACGGACATCTTTAAATATCGAACACTTTACAATGACGGAAAATGTCCATTTCCCGGCACAGCCGTACTGAAATAAATGCGTCTTGCTCCTCTAAAAGCGGACACCTCTGAATAATGGACACGAACAGGTTTTGGTATATCGGTGGCATAAAATCTGTCATATTAACAGACTGATATACAGAGAAACACGAACCTATACATGCGATGTAATTTTACTGTCATTGGTTAGTCAAATGCAGTCTAATTTTGACTTCCGAATTTCCATACAAGGAAAACAAAACAAACAAAGATTTCAGATTTTTTTCTCGCGTATGTGATACATAAATGCAAAACGATAATATTAAATTAATAATATATAAATACAAATGAAAATATAATATATAGTATAATGGATATTTAAATAAAACAAGCAATTACTAGATGCTCCGCATCGTCGCGCAAAAGTGGCTGAAAGTGTGCTTCGGTTTTGCTGTGGGTCTCGTTTTAGTACCAGTCGCAGTAAGTCAGGTCGTTGTAGGTGTGCAGTCTCCTAAAGCGGCGGTCATCTAGGCGTAGGGTCTTCCGAAGTCAGTCCCTCGATCCCTTAATAGCGGGCGTCTAGTAATCGGTTTCCTAAGTCGTCCGCTTACGCCAGGAGATACGAATAAAAGTGGGTTATGCTCCGCATCGTCGCGCAAAAGTCGCTGAAAGTGTGCAGTCTTTTTAAGTGTGTAGTCCTTTCGCCGCAGTATCCTTTTTGAGTGTGAATTATTTCTGGAAAGCAGGTTTATGAAGTGGGATAATGGTAGCGGAATTATTATCCGCCTTCGACGGACTTAAAGGCGTCCGCTGTCTAGTGGTCCGATTATGGTCGCTGGTTGTCTGTAAATTTCTTTCGTTGTTTACTTTGGCGCGCATGATAATTAAAATGATGAGACTGATAAATCTGCAATAAGAAAAAATTTAATAACACTAATAGCACTACATTTTTATGAAATAATTAATTTTTTTTATAGTGATTTTTTAGTTTTTAGTTTTCTTAAATGGCAACATTTGCTTATAGCTTTATGGTTATTATAAAGAAAATATTCTCTTTCAATCATTCAGTTCATAAATATGATATGTAATTAGTACTTTAAATTTCACATTTTTTTTTTTACGGTCTTTTGGAGTTGTTGTTTCCTAAAGGCTAAAAGTTATCTCTCATGTCAAGTTTTGTTTTTAAATAAAATTAAGTTATATGAGTGCTAACATTTGTAATGTAATTTTAATTTTTTCAAATGTTGTGTGTCTGTTATTATTCATCTTGCAACAAATATGAACATCATCAACAATTCTTGCGTGTACAGATCCAGTTATTAGTTGCATTAGAAACAAACAACAGGTATATAGTTTTATATACAAAAAACTCTTTAATGTACCACACATTTTTATATAAGTATGTATATAATGAGTTATATAAATCAGTATGAGTCAAAAAGGAAGCACATACGACATACTATAACGCATTGCAATTATCTTTTAATATAACACAATAACAACATTATAAATGTATACGCTAAATAAGTATTCATACATCATATATAATTTGAAGTATATGTAAATCAAAAAAACTCATTTAAATATCCAACGTTGTAAATAATTATTACACACACACACACACACACACACACATACATATATACAACGTGTGTGAACAACGACATATAAAAATACATAATATATGGTGTAAGTATATCACCGCGTTTGAAAAAGTAACTATAATATATATAAAAAAAAAAAAAATAATGAAAAAAATTCAGGACGACATCGTCGCAATACGGCGAACGGTTTGATATGTAGAAATCTACCTAATTATACATAACGTCTAACCGGTCGAACCACAACGACGGTTGGTTGTTCTTTATAATTCAAAGTATTTAAACGCGTCCGGTTTTAACAGCGGTGGCCGTAAAAGGCCACTTAAAAGTCTTTGAAAACCATAATGAATTCGAAAAAACAAAATGTCTGAAGCTCGGTTCGGACGCCGTTGTTATCGCTCACTACTCGTCGGAAAAAAAAGCGCGAAACGAAAAACCATAGAGGCGACGGATGCGATTTTTTCTTCCATAGCCCGACGTCCGAGCCTTTATCCGATCGAATCGGGAAAACGGGACGCGGAAAAATCGAAAAGATTACGGAAACGTTCGCGCGGACCCGCGGGACACTAACCGGAGGAAAAGCCGCACGATCGCGGGCGAGTTAAAAAAATTACCGGACAAAACGTTAAAAAAAAGTCATGGAAGAAACGAAAAACGTAAAATTGATAATCAGTATATTATATAAAGAGATTTAAATGTAAATGATTTTTAATGAGTCGATACAACCGTATTATTATTAACTGGACTTGTGTATCGAATCGGCGACGGACGTCGCTGTAATAGCCGTGCTTGCTCATTGTTCATTCGTTTCATATGACGAATGGGTACGTGCAGAATATGTGCCTACATATTCCACGTGTCATATAATAAAGGATATCCCGTCTTACTTTCCAATTCAAATGTTTACGGTTGACTCTGTATATATTTTAAATGAAAAAAGGTTTACTGATCACGCTATCGTACCAAAATAAAAAAGTAAACCACACTCCTAACACGCCACTTACATTTTAGTTTTCTGTAGATTAAACAACAAATGTACTTGTCCGATCACAAACGAAACACTTTCAGCTGAGAAAATTAAAACGATAAGATTACAATATTTTGGAGTTTCTGTAGTAATATTTAATATTACGCTACACAAATGTTATTTAAATTATTGCAGTTAGAATTACGGAATTTACTTGGACAATTACTATTGTTATTGGTTTTATAAGGACGTTAATTTTTACTTTTTTTTTCTACGTGCAACTTTTCGACTAGAACGATTGCTGAACTAATATCAATATGCGTTAATTTCCGGTAGAGAAATGTATCGTCTAGTTGGTAGGTACTTTATTTGAAACGTTTTTCGATTTTCTCACTATAGTCTCCCCTCACGCGTAAGTCGAAACAACCCACAAATTTGAAGGAAAACTATGTTATCTCAATGTAGTTTATAAACGCGTCACAAAAATTTACCAAAATAATAGTCCAAGAGTCTTGAAATTAAAACTGAATATGTTAATTTGCACTATATATTCAACATAAATAACGAAGTTTAAAATAAACATAATGATAAAAATCAACAAGTGGGTGCCAAGTGTTTTTATTACCGACTTCGAAAAAGGAGGAGGTTCTCAATACGACCAGTGACAGTTGTTTTCTTCTAATGTCTCACTACCGATTATTCCGAAACTGCTATCGACCGATTCGGACGAATCTTTTTTTATATGAAATAGTATCAACTCCCGGTGATCTCATTTAAATTTTGTAAGGATTGACCTAGAATTCAGCCAGTAATTTAGTTTTTCGTACATATTTAGTTTTTTTTTTTATGTTTGACCCCCCAGTACTCCGAAACTATTGAAATCATCCAGCCACACGTAGGAACAGGAATGACGATATGACTACTATATACAAATTACTTTGGCCGACGAATAATTGTAACAATATAATATAAAAATACTTGTAAAATAATACATTTTCAATTTATTTATCAATTTCCACGATCATTGTACATTAAATATTTACAACAAAATTTCATTAAATGATATATGCAAATATTAATGTGAAATTCGTTTATTGTTTGCTCAAGACCAAGTAATTAATTTTTTTTCGAAACTCGCGAAATGGCAGTCATAATGAGCAATATTTTATCTAACGTAAAATAACAAATCAGTTCAAATTTAACAACGAAATAATTATGGATGCCAGAAGACTAGTTTTTTTTGCTGCAACTATTGATATTATTTTTGAGAATGTTAATGCTGATCCCGGTATGTATAATTGACACATATAATTTTAAAAAGAAATATATAAATCATTAAAAATATTATTATATCGTACTTAATTTATATATATATATATATACGTGCTACGTCATCATATAAAACATTGGTGTAAAATGTTAATCTATACTTCTATTAATAAAATATAGGTTTTAGATCAGGTATATATTTTACATAATTTATTAATTATTTAATCTTAATAGAAATTGAATATTTCAAGGAATTTGTACTCGAATTTTATGCTCCTGTTCTAACATTGATCTCACAAAATCCAAAGGCTATTAATGATCCACCTCCTACAAAATTATTCGAATATAATAAAATTAATTAAACAACAATCCAGAACATTCTCTTCTTCGCTAATGAAAATTTTGGAACTTTTATGTTCTTTTAAAATATAGCAATTATTATTTATTCTTTCTAACGAATAAATAATTTTTACAATCTTTAAAACAACGTGTCCTCATACAATTGGTTTAATATAATCGTTTTCATATCACTAATATTCAGTACCGTAAGTCGTGATAATGGGTGCCAATAATTAAATGACATTAAATACGTGAACAAACTAGAAAAAAATTTTGATTTAGGATATTCGTGATTTATTAATTAGTTTTGCATTTGTGATATTAATATTTATATATTTATGTAATTAATTAATATTTTTTTTTTATTAACATTTATTTTTAGAATTGATTATAACTTTAACCGTCTTAAAATAACCTATGATAATTATATAACATCATTTACTACATATTTAATATAACGATGTATAACGAAAACATCTAATCATTTTAAATGAATAGATGTTTTCGTTATACAGAAATATTCACTATTCACTAGTTCTCATTAATCAAACTAAACTAATTAGACTAATTAGACTAAACTAATTAGTCAATCTCCTCTCATCACGACGTTGTAACTAGCAAATCCGAATGAAATTGGTAGAATAAATAGGTACATAAAATAACAATATATAATTTTATTATTTCTTTTAAGCATGTATCAGTAAGTGTTTTATGATTACATATTTATTACTAAATAATTGCAATAAATTATTTATGAGAGGTGTGAGTAATACAAGAAACTCTATTTTTTTTTCTTTTGCATTTTAACGTTTTATAGGGAATTTTCATTTTCAAACATTGAATCAGAACTGATGTATCTATATAAATATATTAATACACGTCATATAATTTATTTCCAATAATGATATACCTATGAATGTCATTTGTTTGTTACATTATGTAACATAAAATGTAATTACAATGTGATTCTAAAGCTATGGTTATACTGTCTGGACGACAGTATTTATACACATATGTCATATATACAATAGAATTGTTGTCCTTTAAGAAGATCAAGATTTTTTTCTTTCTAGTACTTTATATAATGAGAAATAGGAATAATATTATGCAGTAATTAAATTATTTTATGTAATTTAAAATCGCAATTATATTCGCACTTTAAAATATAGATCAACTCAAATCGGAAGGATTTAATTGTAAGTAATACAATTCTGTTTTTATTAATGTATAAAATAATGAATACTTTTAATAAAGATATATACATATAATACGATAAAGGTGTACGTTATACGTACTTAGTACTGACACAACTATTAGTTTTTTATTTTTTTCGAACACAGTAAAATATTTTGATATACAATAGTATATATAAATACATTTTTACAAAGTTGTTCTTTTATCTTAAAGTCGATGGAAACAAAACTCAAGCGTTCATACATGCATATGAGCATGTGGGTGAGTAACATTAAAACAAACTCGTTTCATATACAAGAACAAGAACAATAATATCAATAATAACAATAACAATCACAATAACCATAACAATAACAATAGCAACAATAACTAATAATAATAATAATAATAATAATAATAATAATAATAATAATAATAATAATAATAATAATAATAATAATAATAATAATAATAATAATAATAATAATAATAATAATAATAATAATAATAATAATAATAATAATAATAATAATATAAATTATAGACATTGATTAAAAAATAATTTTAATAATTTTTCTCAAGTAGAGAAAAAAACAGAAAGCAAATAAAGAACAAGAAGGATACACACAAAAAAAATTAAATTTAAATTATAAGTTAATACTCGTAAATAATAAATTATATATATATATATATATATATATGTATATATGTACATTGCACATATGTGTATGTATACTTAAATAATGTACAATGAGTCCAAGAGTTATTAGAAATTTTAAATATAAAACGTAATAATATATTTATATTAATTCTGTTTTGGAAGAGTGACATATTTATAAAGAAATTAAAAACAATAAATAAATAAATATTATAAATATACCAACAAATTTTTAAAATAAAATTTTATATCAATAGTTATTAGATAATATTAATAACATGCAATAATTTTCTCATTACATACCCAATTTCTTTGCCGTTTTTAAAATGTATTTATTAATTATTTTAAAATTTTTTATATATTCTTACTATATAATTTTTTTAACTCCATGCCTTTTCATTATAATATTCATAATATTCTCTATGTTATTACTGATTAGTTCACTTTTATTTTTTTCCTTTTTGTATTTTTCGTTCTGCTTAATACCGGATGATGACTTTTTGTCGAAACTGATAGTAAATAAACACATTTAATACAAGAACCCTTATATTTTTTCTTTATTTTACGAAATAATCTTTGGCTTTACTGTATATTTAAGTATATATTTACAAATTCATTATTTGTAATAATAATTCATTATTTATAAGTTGCGCATATTTTGTGTAAGTATGAAATACATACAATACAAATTATATTTAATTTAAAAATTGTATTAATTATAGCTTTTGATGATGATGGTCATAGACGTTATAATCGACCAAGGCAAGGTATTAATTAACATTTTACATTCTAACATAGTTACACTGAATCTGTCTAATATAATAGTTGTGTTTATCAATTAATTATTATAATATTTCGTGAACTGAGCATAGTCGCGTATTAATACGAGTACAAAATGTAAAATTACATTTCTATTTAATTATATTTAAATTGTAAATTTCAACTGTCTAAATGCATATAAATGAATGTTTTAGTGATTATATTACTATATCAAGACCATCTTTATGAGAAAGCAGTTTGGAGTATGTATCGTTATTGTGATTTTGGATAAATTAATATTCATTGATATACTTACAATATTATATATATATATAAAGACAAAAAGATACTTGTTTATGGTGATAATCATATGAGAATAATTGAATAAATCTTTATTTGCTTTAGAATAAAACATATTAGTTTTAATTTTAAGAATGTCATTTCAATTTTTAGTTAGTGCAAGATATAAATTCCTTGAAGATCCAGAAACTTGGTGTTCAAATACCAACCGTTCGTACTAATTTTTAATAAACCTTCTTTGACGTCTATAATTGTATTGTAATTTGTAAATACATACATATATATAGATATATGTAGAAAAGTAGAATAATGAAAACAACCAATGGGGATATATTATAGATAATAACAAAGTATTATTTATAATTTATAAGATAAAGAAAGTCGGTCCAAAAAATTTGAGTGAACGCGCTGAAGCAAATTTTCGTCTACTAATGCAATTACAGTTTTTATTGCATTCTTAAGTTCGTCTAATGTGCGAGATTTTGTCTCATAAACACGTGACTTAAGATATCCCCAAAGGAAAAAGTCACACACCGTCAAGTCAGGTGACCTAGGAGGCCAATGCGTATCTCCAAAACGTGAAATAAGGCAGCCGGGAAACATCTCGCGTATGACGTTCATTGTGACGATGGCAGTGTGAGGAGGTGCTCCGTCTTGTTGAAACCAAACATGTAACGGGTTGATAGTTCGTCTTCTTCTGCGCAAGTCAGGTTTTAAGAAATGATTAAGCATGTCAATATAACGGGCACTATTGACCGTCACCGTGTTTCCTTGTTCCTCAAAAAGTAGGGACCGATGATTAGTTTCTTTGAAACTGCACCAAACAGTCACTTTGGGGCTGTGCAACGGTCGTTCGTGGAGGCTTCGAGGGTTTCTGCAGCATAATAGCGGCAGTTTTGCTTATTTACAAAACCGTCGAGGTGAAAATGCGCTTCATCACTCATAAACAACAACATATCGTCATTAATCTCGAAAACGAGAGCATCTCTAGTGCAAATTCTGAACGTTGATGGTAATCGGTGGGTTTCAACTGTTGAACGATTGTTGATGGAAGTTCAACTCACGCTTAACGATACGTCGAACGGAAGAACGATTAATTTGTAAAGCCTGAGCTTGTTTGCACACCGAGCGTCGTGGACTTTGAAGAACAGCGGCTCTTACCCTTTCCGTATTTTCGGGAATGTTACAGTACGTACGGGGCCAGGTGGTTTTTTTTTTTGTAATTATTCCCGTTGTTTGAAAAGCAGTGACCCATCTCATAATTGTTTTCCGACCAGGAACAGCACCGTGACGCCCGATGTTGAAGTGAATTTTGAATGCACGCTGCACTTTCACTACCGATTTATTATTTTCACAAATGCGTCGTTCGCGAAAACACGGTGAACGACACTCCATGCTCCATAGTGGTAACTAAATGGCATTATCTAACGGATCGAATAAGACCTTTCCGACTTCCCCAGACCCATCCTACGTCGAGAAAAACCAGTCTTTTTAGCCCTATTCCCGTGACCCACCCTGTATATATATATATATATATATATAATATATTAATAGCAAATATATATATATATATATGATAAATGGTTTTAAATTATGTTGATATAGCGGAAGATGACGAAGGTGCGAATTATTGCATAAGTAAGATATCAAATTTTTCTGTAAAATATTTTATAATTATGTCGGACTTTTTAAAAACTTTACGTGTAAAATTTCATATTATAATATTCCAAAATAGATTTATGATAATATTTAATAAAATACATTGTCATTACCTCATTAGTTATTTTTTGACACCGACACATCGTACATATTGTTAAGAGTCCATAATCATCTCAATTAAACTCGATTTCGAATTTCATTTGACTTGAATATGTAAAAAATGGTTTATGCCTTTATATATATTTTTTTTTGTTGTTGAATAATTTGATACATTATTTATATTTTACAATTGTTAATATTACGTACGTGAAATAATTTAAGTATTATTACATAAACAATCAAACAATATTATAAATAGGCGAGCTGTCAAGAAATGGTTACAACAGTAAGTAATTTATTTGGATATAATCCTATTCAAACTAAAGTAAAGAATAATGTTTATTTAAACAGACTAATAGTTTTAAACAATAATTAAAATTTACATGTATATATACTACAAAATAATTATAATAATAATGTATGACAAATAAACGTTATTGTTATTAATATAATCCTTGTCAATAATCTTCAGTTATATAAAGTCAAAATGTTTTCACTTCTTTAAAGGAACAGCATATAAAGCTTTAGAAATGTCATATTACAACTTAAGTGAGTACAGTTATGAAATAGAATGTTTTAATTAATCATTGAATAAATAAATTAGCATAACTGTTATCATCTAACATATAAAAAACAAATGAAGTCATAAAAAATCAAGTCTTATTGTGCAGCATTCCGATCTACCATACGTCTAAATAGGCAGAATAAATAGATATACATTTAATAACATGAATATTTTTTAAAACAGTATTTTTGATCCACATGAGTTGGATACTTGGATTTCCTTCCAAATGGTATTCCTTATAGAAAGACTGTGTCAATTTTAATCAAAATCTAATTAAATTTCTTATTATTTCACATAAAATTATACTACAGGTAAGATAGATATTTAGATTGACATGCTATTTTAAAACTATATCTTGTTACTTTTTATCGTACATTGCTAATTTAAAAAAAGGAAATTTCACGCTTTTTAATGAAACTGATTCAATATAATTATAAATTATGTTCCTATATTTCTTTAAATTCGAATAAAACATTTAATTTTTTTTCGTATCAAATAGCCACACTTAAGATTGAGATGATTGAGTCAATGTCAAGTATGATATATATTTTTTAAATGTTCTGCTCTAATGACTCTTTTGCTTCTAAATATACATCCATAATTTGTATACTAATGAATGAATTAAAATGTGAGATGGAAATTCATAATTTATCATTGTAAATACGAAGTAGAATATAGTAAGGAAATCAATAGAGAGTAACGAGAAAAGTAAAATATACTTTATATCTGAAATTGGAAAATTAATATAAGTACGGTTATTAAACACTTTCCCAAATAAAATTCCGAGTTCGTGTCATTAATTTAATTTAATTAAAAAAGTGTAGCTACATATCGTTTTTAGAAAATTATAAATCGTTTTATAGCACATTATAAACATGAAAATTATTATTATTCATTAGTTAAATTCCACCTTTTCTTTTGGATAAATCATATAAATCATCATGTAGGCATTTCCAATTCCATGAGTGGTGTGTTTTGTATAGAGTATTTGTAATAATAGAATTAATAAAGTATTATATTATGCTTATTATTAGTTCATAGTCGTCTGTATTATACATACATTAAACAAGCTATAGCACCATGGATAAGTAAGATATAAAACAATTATTACTGTACACTTAAGCTGTGTTCAATCATAAACGTTATCAATTTATATTATATTGACCATTGACGAGTACTTTCATTTTTAGAGGCCTGGGGTCAAAACATTTGACTAAATTTTTTTCTTCTTTTTCTTCTTATACTTCAAACAATTATGTAACGCAATGAACTTCTAAAACCTGTTTACCTATGTGGTTTGTTCATATAACCTATGACATATTATACGAGTGGTAATATAGATTTTACATCACCCTGTTGTTAATAAATAACTTATAACTTGTTTTTTGTGTAAATAATTCATCCATTTCTCAAAGAGAATAATGTATATACAGTAAAGTGTTTCTATTTTGATGATATTCAATATTGTCATATCTCATTACTCTGCAAAAATATAATTTTTATAACTACCTCTAACAATCTCCATATGCATACCAGTTGTTGAATTATAATTTTCTTTTTAGTTTTATTTCTTTGTATTTTTTTTAGTTCATACCGACGCAAAAAGTCCGTCTGATTTTTGCAACATTAGAAGTTCACCTGCACGGCGTTTTCCTCGAGATCAATATGATAATGAAATCTACCCGAACCAAGAGCACTACTATCTGCCTCCATCATCTCCTACTCCTTCACTTCAAAGTGAACATCTCACCTTCAATGACGATCAAGCTTCTACATCTAATGTATATAACATAAGGGAAAGTCGGGACTTTAACCTAAACGAGTTACCTTTAGTAAAAGATGAAGAAAATAAAACGATAACTAAATCAATAAGACACATAACAACTAGTTTTAATGATGGTTAAATGATAGAAGTCAAATTTCACGATTTTAGTTATAATTAATTAACGCTACACTCCATATTGTACCAAAAATTATATATATTTATATATATATATATTTATATATATATATACTCGTATATATATCTCACTGGATTCTTAATGAATAAAGTTTATAATATCACTGTAATAATATAATATAAATTACTACTTCTAGAGTCTCCGTATGCATGTTAGTTGTAACCTTTTTTATTTTTAGTTCATACTGACGCAAAAAGTCCATCAGAATATAGCGATGAAATAAGTTCACTGCACGGCTTTTTCCTCGGGATCAATATGGGAATGAAATCTATCCTAACCAAGAGCACTACTATCTGCCTCCACCACCTCCAACTCCTGCACTTCAAAGTGAACATCTCACCTTCGATGATATTCAAGCTTCTATATCTAATGTAGATTTAAGTAGACGTCAGGACTTTGACCTAAACGAGTTTCCTATAGTACAAGATAAAGAAGATGAAAACAATCACTAAATCAATATGACACATGAAAACTAGTTTTAAAGAACGCGGTTATTGTAAAATTCACCATAATATATTGCTTTGTTATAATTAATTAATATGTAACGCTATGTTCCATATTGTATAAAAAAATTTAAAAAATAAATAAATATATATATAAAATTAAAACTGTCAGAACTGCTTGTTTTCCTCAACTGTAAATTTAATTGTATTAAAACTTTGGTGTGCTGTTATGCATACTCTCGTGAAGGTTTCTGTAATAAAAAATTTGAAATTTTTTGCGAATGTTTTTGCAGAAATTAATATTTTTTGTTCAAGAATTATAATATATGTATATCTTTTTTTATTGGTGGCTCACTCACTTTACTGTCTGATGATTTTCGACGACCTCTCCCAGTAATACCTAGTTCAACGCACGCTGATGAACTTAATGGATCTCTTAAATCAATATTTTTATGCCAATATGTAAGGAAATTCACTTTAATGATCATTACGTGTGTACAACTACAACATAATATTTCAGCTGATCGTTTAATTTAACCAACGAACATTTGTTAGATATTGGGAATGGGAAAATGCCAATCGTTAACTTAGCCAACAAACTTTAGTAAAATAACAGCATCCAAATACGAATTAATCAACGAGGTTTCCTTAAATATTACATATAGGTAACTACAAAAATCATGATTCGCTCAGTGTGCGTGCTATATTAGTAGGCAACCGTACATAACAATGTAATTGCATTCGAAATCCAAAAAAACAGGCCAAGCTACAACGTATAATTTAATCCATACTCTAATGAATCAAGATGAAGTAATAAATTTTCCAACTGATTTCTTGTATTCGCTTGGTTTTTCCATGGATGCCACCGCACATTTTGAAATAGAAAATTAGATTGCCTATCATCCTATACTAAAACATCAATCCACCTCGACTTTGCAATGGAACCAGGGTTACAGTGAGAAAGATGGTGAAAAATATCATCGAAGCAAAAATCATAGATGGTAATTTTAAAGGAGAAGATGTACTGTTGCC
>JAIVES010000116.1:0-10346 GCA_032441835.1 Slavum lentiscoides
ACAACGTTCCGTAGTGCGTATTGCGCGGGAAAATGTGAAAAAAAATTCTACAAAATGGGTTTTTCCACAATACTGACTGTGGTACGCAGATAAAACCGCTTTTTTGCGTTTTTTCGTGTTTTTACGTTCACGAACGTTTTCGGTCACTTGTATTGGTCCTACGCGTTCGGGACCTATTAGATCAAAGAAAGAGAGCCCACGCGGATTCCGAAACCGTCGGAATTTTCCGAATCGGATACAAATAGACTGAGATATGGCGAAAAAACCGCGTTTTTCGCGTTTTTTTCGTTCACGAACGTTTTTCGGCCACTTGTATTGGTCCTACGCGTTTGGGAGTTATTAGGTCGAAGAAAGAGGAGGCCACGCGGATTCCGAAACCGTCGAAATTTTTCAAATCGGATAAAATAGACTGAGATATGGCGAAAAAACCGTTTTTTTCATATTTTTTACGTTCACGAACGTTTTCGGCCACTTGTATTGGTCCTACGCGTTTGGGAGTTATTAGATCGAAGAAAGAGGAGGCCACGCGGATTCCGAAACCGTCGGAATTTTTCAAATCGGATAAAATAGACTGAGATATAGCGAAAAAACCGCTTTTTCGCGTTTTTTCGTATTTTTACGTTCACGAACGTTTTCGGCCACTTGTATTGGTCCTACGCGTTTGGGAGTTATTAGATCGAAGAAAGAGGAGGCCACGCGGATTCCGAAACCGTCGAAATTTTTCAAATCGGATAAAATAGACTGAGTTATGGCAAAAAACCGCTTTTTCGCGTTTTTCATGTATTTTTTAATTTCAATCTCTCTTCACATACGTCATAGGCAGTCGGCGACCGAGCACTGTATTATGCAAAAGTCCGCATTGATATCCGGTGGTAATTGCGATCGGAATGTCGATTTTCTTTTTTGATGATACGAAATATTTGTTATTCGGTCGTAAACAACGTTCCGTAGTGCGTATTGCGCGGGAAAATGTGAAAAAAAATTCTACAAAATGGGTTTTTCCACAATACTGACTGTGGTACGCAGATAAAACCGCTTTTTGCGTTTTTTCGTGTTTTTACGTTCACGAACGTTTTTCGGTCACTTGTATTGGTCCTACGCGTTCGGGACCTATTAGATCAAAGAAAGAGGAGCCCACGCGGATTCCGAAACCGTCGGAATTTTCCGAATCGGATAAAAATAGACTGAGATATGGCGAAAAAACCGCGTTTTTCGCGTTTTTTTCGTTCACGAACGTTTTTCGGCCACTTGTATTGGTCCTACGCGTTTGGGAGTTATTAGGTCGAAGAAAGAGGAGGCCACGCGGATTCCGAAACCGTCGAAATTTTTCAAATCGGATAAAAATAGACTGAGATATGGCAAAAAAACCGCGTTTTTCGCGTTTTTTTCGTTCACGAACGTTTTTCGGCCACTTGTATTGGTCCTACGCGTTTGGGAGTTATTAGATCGAAGAAAGAGGAGGCCACGCGGATTCCGAAACCGTCGGAATTTTCCAAATCGGATAAAAATAGACTGAGATATAGCGAAAAAACCGCTTTTTTCGCGTTTTTTCGTATTTTTTACGTTCACGAACGTTTTCGGCCACTTGTATTGGTCCTACGCGTTTGGGAGTTATTAGATCGAAGAAAGAGGAGGCCACGCGGATTCCGAAACCGTCGAAATTTTTCAAATCGGATAAAAATAGACTGAGTTATGGCAAAAAAACCGCTTTTTCGCGTTTTTTCATGTATTTTTTTAATTTCAATCTCTCTTCACATACGTCATAGGCAGTCGGCGACCGAGCACTGTATTATGCAAAAGTCCGCATTGATATCCGGTGGTAATTGCGATCGGAATGTCGATTTTTCTGTTTTGATGATACGAAATATTTGTTATTCGGTCGTAAACAACGTTCCGTAGTGCGTATTGCGCGGGAAAATGTGAAAAAAAATTCTACAAAATGGGTTTTTTCCACAATACTGACTGTGGTACGCAGATAAAACCGCTTTTTTGCGTTTTTTCGTGTTTTTACGTTCACGAACGTTTTCGGTCACTTGTATTGGTCCTACGCGTTCGGGACCTATTAGATCAAAGAAAGAGGAGCCCACGCGGATTCCGAAACCGTCGGAATTTTCCGAATCGGATAAAAATAGACTGAGATATGGCGAAGAAACCGCGTTTTTCGCGTTTTTTTCGTTCACGAACGTTTTCGGCCACTTGTATTGGTCCTACGCGTTTGGGAGTTATTAGGTCGAAGAAAGAGGAGGCCACGCGGATTCCGAAACCGTCGAAATTTTTTAAATCGGATAAAATAGACTGAGATATGGCGAAAAAACCGTTTTTTCGCGTTTTTTCGTATTTTTTACGTTCACGAACGTTTTTCGGCCACTTGTATTGGTCCTACGCGTTTGGGAGTTATTAGATCGAAGAAAGAGGAGGCCACGCGGATTCCGAAACCGTCGGAATTTTTCAAATCGGATAAAATAGACTGAGATATAGCGAAAAAACCGCTTTTTCGCGTTTTTTTCGTATTTTTACGTTCACGAACGTTTTCGGCCACTTGTATTGGTCCTACGCGTTTGGGAGTTATTAGATCGAAGAAAGAGGAGGCCACGCGGATTCCGAAACCGTCGAAATTTTTCAAATCGGATAAAAATAGACTGAGTTATGGCAAAAAAACCGCTTTTTCGCGTTTTTTCATGTATTTTTAATTTCAATCTCTCTTCACATACGTCATAGGCAGTCGGCGACCGAGCACTGTATTATGCAAAAGTCCGCATTGATATCCGGTGGTAATTGCGATCGGAATGTCGATTTTCTGTTTTGATGATACGAAATATTTGTTATTCGGTCGTAAACAACGTTCCGTAGTGCGTATTGCGCGGGAAAATGTGAAAAAAAATTCTACAAAATGGGTTTTTCCACAATACTGACTGTGGTACGCAGATAAAACCGCTTTTTGCGTTTTTTTCGTGTTTTTACGTTCACGAACGTTTTTCGGTCACTTGTATTGGTCCTACGCGTTCGGGACCTATTAGATCAAAGAAAGAGGAGCCCACGCGGATTCCGAAACCGTCGGAATTTTCCGAATCGGATAAAAATAGACTGAGATATGGCGAAAAAACCGCGTTTTTCGCGTTTTTTTCGTTCACGAACGTTTTTCGGCCACTTGTATTGGTCCTACGCGTTTGGGAGTTATTAGGTCGAAGAAAGAGGAGGCCACGCGGATTCCGAAACCGTCGAAATTTTTCAAATCGGATAAAATAGACTGAGTTATGGCAAAAAAACCGCGTTTTTCGCGTTTTTTCGTATTTTTTACGTTCACGAACGTTTTTCGGCCACTTGTATTGGTCCTACGCGTTTGGGAGTTATTAGATCGAAGAAAGAGGAGGCCACGCGGATTCCGAAACCGTCGGAATTTTCCAAATCGGATAAAATAGACTGAGATATAGCGAAAAACCGCTTTTTCGCGTTTTTTCGTATTTTTACGTTCACGAACGTTTTTCGGCCACTTGTATTGGTCCTACGCGTTTGGGAGTTATTAGATCGAAGAAAGAGGAGGCCACGCGGATTCCGAAACCGTCGAAATTTTTCAAATCGGATAAAAATAGACTGAGTTATGGCAAAAAAACCGCTTTTTTCGCGTTTTTTCATGTATTTTTTTTAATTTCAATCTCTCTTCACATACGTCATAGGCAGTCGGCGACCGAGCACTGTATTATGCAAAAGTCCGCATTGATATCCGGTGGTAATTGCGATCGGAATGTCGATTTTTCTGTTTTGATGATACGAAATATTTGTTATTCGGTCGTAAACAACGTTCCGTAGTGCGTATTGCGCGGGAAAATGTGAAAAAAAAATTCTACAAAATGGGTTTTTTCCACAATACTGACTGTGGTACGCAGATAAAACCGCTTTTTTGCGTTTTTTCGTGTTTTTACGTTCACGAACGTTTTCGGTCACTTGTATTGGTCCTACGCGTTCGGGACCTATTAGATCAAAGAAAGAGGAGGCCACGCGGATTCCGAAACCGTCGGAATTTTCCGAATCGGATAAAATAGACTGAGATATGGCGAAAAAACCGCGTTTTTTCGCGTTTTTTGGCGAAAAACCGCTTTTTTCGCGTTTTTTCGTATTTTTACGTTCACGAACGTACGCGTTTGGGAGTTTTTACGTTCACGAACGTTTTCGGCCACTTGTATTGGTCCTACGCGTTTGGGAGTTATTAGATCGAAGAAAGAGGAGGCCACGCGGATTCCGAAACCGTCGAAATTTTTCAAATCGGATAAAATAGACTGAGTTATGGCAAAAAACCGCTTTTTCGCGTTTTTCATGTATTTTTTAATTTCAATCTCTCTTCACATACGTCATAGGCAGTCGGCGACCGAGCACTGTATTATGCAAAAGTCCGCATTGATATCCGGTGGTAATTGCGATCGGAATGTCGATTTTTCTGTTTTGATGATACGAAATATTTGTTATTCGGTCGTAAACAACGTTCCGTAGTGCGTATTGCGCGGGAAAATGTGAAAAAAAATTCTACAAAATGGGTTTTTCCACAATACTGACTGTGGTACGCAGATAAAACCGCTTTTTGCGTTTTTTCGTGTTTTTACGTTCACGAACGTTTTTCGGTCACTTGTATTGGTCCTACGCGTTCGGGACCTATTAGATCAAAGAAAGAGGAGCCCACGCGGATTCCGAAACCGTCGGAATTTTCCGAATCGGATAAAAATAGACTGAGATATGGCGAAAAAACCGCGTTTTTCGCGTTTTTTTCGTTCACGAACGTTTTTCGGCCACTTGTATTGGTCCTACGCGTTTGGGAGTTATTAGGTCGAAGAAAGAGGAGGCCACGCGGATTCCGAAACCGTCGAAATTTTTCAAATCGGATAAAAATAGACTGAGATATGGCGAAAAAACCGCGTTTTTCGCGTTTTTTTCGTTCACGAACGTTTTTCGGCCACTTGTATTGGTCCTACGCGTTTGGGAGTTATTAGATCGAAGAAAGAGGAGGCCACGCGGATTCCGAAACCGTCGGAATTTTCAAATCGGATAAAAATAGACTGAGATATAGCGAAAAACCGCTTTTTCGCGTTTTTTCGTATTTTTTACGTTCACGAACGTTTTCGGCCACTTGTATTGGTCCTACGCGTTTGGGAGTTATTAGATCGAAGAAAGAGGAGGCCACGCGGATTCCGAAACCGTCGAAATTTTTCAAATCGGATAAAAATAGACTGAGTTATGGCAAAAAAACCGCTTTTTCGCGTTTTTTCATGTATTTTTTTAATTTCAATCTCTCTTCACATACGTCATAGGCAGTCGGCGACCGAGCACTGTATTATGCAAAAGTCCGCATTGATATCCGGTGGTAATTGCGATCGGAATGTCGATTTTCTGTTTTGATGATACGAAATATTTGTTATTCGGTCGTAAACAACGTTCCGTAGTGCGTATTGCGCGGGAAAATGTGAAAAAAAAAAATTCTACAAAATGGGTTTTTCCACAATACTGACTGTGGTACGCAGATAAAACCGCTTTTTGCGTTTTTTTCGTGTTTTTTACGTTCACGAACGTTTTTCGGTCACTTGTATTGGTCCTACGCGTTCGGGACCTATTAGATCAAAGAAAGAGGAGCCCACGCGGATTCCGAAACCGTCGGAATTTTCCGAATCGGATAAAAATAGACTGAGATATGGCGAAAAAACCGCGTTTTTCGCGTTTTTTTCGTTCACGAACGTTTTTCGGCCACTTGTATTGGTCCTACGCGTTTGGGAGTTATTAGGTCGAAGAAAGAGGAGGCCACGCGGATTCCGAAACCGTCGAAATTTTTCAAATCGGATAAAAATAGACTGAGATATGGCGAAAAAACCGCTTTTTCGCGTTTTTTCGTATTTTTTACGTTCACGAACGTTTTTTTCGCGTTTTTCGAAATATTTGGTATTTTTAAACAACATTCCATAGTGCGTATTGCGCGGGAAAATATGAAAAAAAGGTCCAACAAAACGGGTCCATTTATCTCGGCATCTATTGGTCTCCGAGACCTTGTTTATATACCAAACGACAGATACGGACGTCAGGTTGCTTTTCCGTCAAAAATTCAAGATACGTTCATTTTCCTAGAAGATATGGGGTTTGAAACCAAAAAAAAATTCGACAAACGAAAAAACGCTGCATTTTGCGAATTCATACCCTATTAACATACATCATAATCAACAAGAGAACGAGATCTATCTCATCGAAAAGACGGAATTAAGATTTCGTAAAACTCAGGTCGTAGCGCCGATTTTCTGTTTCGATGAAGCCATAAAAGTGCAAAAAAAAATGGTCAAACGCCCATTTCAGGCGGTTCCAATAGGAATAGACTAGCCGTGTTTGGTATCAAATAGGTAGCCGATCACGCGAGAAAATCATTTGCCGCAAAAAATTTGCAATTTGAGCAAAATATCGATCGAAATATCGATTTTTAGTGTTTTGCGCGGGAAAATACGGTCAAAAATGTCAACACAACGGGTTTTTCCACATTTCTCACCATCTATTTGTCTCCGAGACCTCAATTATACACCAAACAAAAGCTACGGGCGTCGTATTTGTATTTCTGTAGAAAATTCTAAATCGGATAAAAACTGACGGAGATATAGCACAAAAACCGCGTGTTTTGCGTTTTTTCGTGTTTTTCGCGTTTTTTTCGTGTTTTTTACGTTCACGAACGTTTTTCGGCCACTTGTATTGGTCCTACGCGTTTGGGACCTATTAGATCGAAGAAAGAGGAGGCCACGCGGATTCCGAAACCGTCGGAATTTTTCGAATCGGATAAAAATAGACTGAGATATGGCGAAAAAATCGCTTTTCTCGCGTTTTTTTCGTGTTTTTACGTTCACGAACGTTTTTCGGCCACTTGTATTGTTCCTACGCGTTTGGGACCTATTAGATCGAAGAAAGAGGAGGCCACGCGGATTCCGAAACCGTCGAAATTTTCCAAATCGGATAAAAATAGACTGAGATATGGCGAAAAAACCGCTTTTTTCTGTTTTGATGACCCGAAATATTTGGTATTCGTTCGTAAACAACATTCCATAGTGCGTATTGCGCGGGAAAATATGAAAAAAAAAGGTCCAACAAAACGGGTTTTTTCCATTTATCTCGGCATCTATTGGTCTCCGAGACCTTGTTTATATACCAAACGACAGATACGGACGTCAGGTTGCTTTTCCGTCAAAAAATTCAAGATACGTTCATTTTCCTAGAAGATATGGGGGTTTGAAACCAAAAAAAAATTCGACAAACGAAAAAACGCTGTTTTTGGAAAATATGCGCGCATTTGCGAATTCATACCCTATTAACATACATCATAATCAACAAGAGAACGAGATCTATCTCATCGAAAAGACGGAATTAAGATTTCGTAAAAACTCAGGTCGTAGCGCCGATTTTTCTGTTTCGATGAAGCCATAAAAGTGCAAAAAAAAAAATGGTCAAACGCCCATTTCAGGCGGTTCCAATAGGAATAGACTAGCCGTGTTTGGTATCAAATAGGTAGCCGATCACGCGAGAAAATCATTTGCCGCAAAAAATTTGCAATTTGAGCAAAATATCGATCGAAATATCGATTTTTAGTGTTTTGCGCGGGAAAATACGGTCAAAAAATGTCCAACACAACGGGTTTTTTCCACATTTCTCACCATCTATTTGTCTCCGAGACCTCAATTATACACCAAACAAAAGCTACGGGCGTCGTATTTGTATTTCTGTAGAAAATTCTAAATCGGATAAAAACTGACGGAGATATAGCACAAAAACCGCGTGTTTTGCGTTTTTTTCGTGTTTTTGCGTTTTTTTCGTGTTTTTTACGTTCACGAACGTTTTCGGCCACTTGTATTGGTCCTACGCGTTTGGGACCTATTAGATCGAAGAAAGAGGAGGCCACGCGGATTCCGAAACCGTCGGAATTTTTCGAATCGGATAAAAATAGACTGAGATATGGCGAAAAAATCGCTTTTCTCGCGTTTTTTTTCGTGTTTTTTACGTTCACGAACGTTTTTCGGCCACTTGTATTGTTCCTACGCGTTTGGGACCTATTAGATCGAAGAAAGAGGAGGCCACGCGGATTCCGAAACCGTCGAAATTTTCCAAATCGGATAAAAATAGACTGAGATATGGCGAAAAAACCGCTTTTTTCTGTTTTGATGACCCGAAATATTTGGTATTCGTTCGTAAACAACATTCCATAGTGCGTATTGCGCGGGAAAATATGAAAAAAAAAGGTCCAACAAAACGGGTTTTTTCCATTTATCTCGGCATCTATTGGTCTCCGAGACCTTGTTTATATACCAAACGACAGATACGGACGTCAGGTTGCTTTTCCGTCAAAAAATTCAAGATACGTTCATTTTCCTAGAAGATATGGGGGTTTGAAACCAAAAAAAAAAATTCGACAAACGAAAAAAACGCTGTTTTTTGGAAAATATGCGCGCATTTTGCGAATTCATACCCTATTAACATACATCATAATCAACAAGAGAACGAGATCTATCTCATCGAAAAGACGGAATTAAGATTTCGTAAAAACTCAGGTCGTAGCGCCGATTTTTCTGTTTCGATGAAGCCATAAAAGTGCAAAAAAAAATGGTCAAACGCCCATTTCAGGCGGTTCAATAGGAATAGACTAGCCGTGTTTGGTATCAAATAGGTAGCCGATCACGCGAGAAAATCATTTGCCGCAAAAAATTTGCAATTTGAGCAAAATATCGATCGAAATATCGATTTTTAGTGTTTTGCGCGGGAAAATACGGTCAAAAAATGTCCAACACAACGGGTTTTTTCCACATTTCTCACCATCTATTTGTCTCCGAGACCTCAATTATACACCAAACAAAAGCTACGGGCGTCGTATTTGTATTTCTGTAGAAAAATTCTAAATCGGATAAAAACTGACGGAGATATAGCACAAAAACCGCGTGTTTTGCGTTTTTTTTCGTGTTTTTCGCGTTTTTTTCGTGTTTTTTACGTTCACGAACGTTTTCGGCCACTTGTATTGGTCCTACGCGTTTGGGACCTATTAGATCGAAGAAAGAGGAGGCCACGCGGATTCCGAAACCGTCGAAATTTTCCAAATCGGATAAAAATAGACTGAGATATGGCGAAAAAACCGCTTTTCTCGCGTTTTTTTTCGTGTTTTTTACGTTCACGAACGTTTTTCGGCCACTTGTATTGTTCCTACGCGTTTGGGACCTATTAGATCGAAGAAAGAGGAGGCCACGCGGATTCCGAAACCGTCGAAATTTTCCAAATCGGATAAAAATAGACTGAGTTATGGCAAAAAAACCGCTTTTTTCGCGTTTTCTCATGTATTTTTTTAATTTCAATCTCTCTTCACATACGTCATAGGCAGTCGGCGACCGAGCACTGTATTATGCAAAAGTCCGCATTGATATCCGGTGGTAATTGCGATCGGAATGTCGATTTTTCTGTTTTGATGATATGAAATATTTGTTATTCGGTCGTAAACAACGTTCCGTAGTGCGTATTGCGCGGGAAAATGTGAAAAAAAAAAATTCTACAAAATGGGTTTTTTCCACAATACTGACTGTGGTACGCAGATAAAACCGCTTTTTTTGCGTTTTTTCGTGTTTTTACGTTCACGAACGTTTTTCGGTCACTTGTATTGGTCCTACGCGTTCGGGACCTATTAGATCAAAGAAAGAGGAGCCCACGCGGATTCCGAAACCGTCGGAATTTTCCGAATCGGATAAAAATAGACTGAGATATGGCGAAAAAACCGCGTTTTCGCGTTTTTACGTTCACGAACGTTTTTCGGCCACTTGTATTGGTCCTACGCGTTTGGGAGTTATTAGGTCGAAGAAAGAGGAGGCCACGCGGATTCCGAAACCGTCGGAATTTTCCAAATCGGATAAAAATAGACTGAGATATGGCGAAAAAACCGCTTTTTCGCGATAAAAATAGACTGAGATATAGCGAAAAAACCGCTTTTTTCGTATTTTTTACGTTCACGAACGTTTTTCGGCCACTTGTATTGGTCCTACGCGTTTGGGAGTTATTAGATCGAAGAAAGAGGAGGCCACGCGGATTCCGAAACCGTCGAAATTTTTCAAATCGGATAAAAATAGACTGAGTTATGGCAAAAAAACCGCTTTTTTCGCGTTTTCTCATGTATTTTTTTAATTTCAATCTCTCTTCACATACGTCATAGGCAGTCGGCGACCGAGCACTGTATTATGCAAAAGTCCGCATTGATATCCGGTGGTAATTGCGATCGGAATGTCGATTTTTCTGTTTTGATGATATGAAATATTTGTTATTCGGTCGTAAACAACGTTCCGTAGTGCGTATTGCGCGGGAAAATGTGA
>JAIVES010000055.1:0-97608 GCA_032441835.1 Slavum lentiscoides
GAGTAATTTGCAAATTCTGAAAACCAATTTGCAAATATTTGCAAATTATTTGCAAAATGTTAGCGTTGGTCCGGGACCGATCGGACAAGGCGGGGTGGCTATATGGAGAGCGTGAAGTTGGCCCCCCCTCGCATTCAAATGGTATTTTCGGGGGCTAGGAGTAATTTGCAAATTCTGAAAACCAATTTGCAAATATTTGCAAATTATTTGTAAAATATTAGCGTTGGTCCGGGACCGATCGGACAATGTGGGGGGGCTATATGGAGAGCGTGAAGTTGGCCCCCCCTCGCATTCAAATGGTATTTTCGGGGGCTAGGAGTAATTTGCAAATTCTAAAAACCAATTTGCAAATATTTGCAAATTATTTGCAAAATATTAGCGTTGGTCCGGGACCGATCGGACAAGGCGGGGTGGCTATATGGAGAGCGTGAAGTTGGCCCCCTCGCATTCAAATGGTATTTTCGGGGCTAGGAGTAATTTGCAAATTCTAAAACCAATTTGAGCAGCGGTATCTGTTTAATTTATTACGAAAAAGAAAATATATATTTTTTAAATTCAAAATCGTTGTATAATAAAATCGTTTACAGTGCGCGGGACGAAGTTTCTACGTTTTATTTTCTAACCCAAAAAGAGAGAGAGAGAGAAATTTAAAGTACGCCACCGATCATAATACACAACACTCAAGGTAGCCCGGTGACTTGTATGCCTAACTAGTATACAGAAACGTTATACGACTGTACACTATACGGTTTTAATAATATTTGTATTAATTATAATAAACACGAATTAAAGACAGAGACGTCTCTTTGAAACTAATAAACTAATGAAATCGTAAAATACGTTGGCAAAACGCATATATAACATTATATAATATAGCATAGAATATATTATTTAAATAGGAAAATTAATACTACACTTATGCGAAGTAGGTACTCGTAAGTTTGTGTACATTTACAATAAAGTACCTACCTAATAATAATAATTGCGTTATGGGCCTAATGAAAAAAAGTCGTAAGAATAATTTATTAATTATTATTATATTAATAATGGGTACGCGCACATAATTAAAAAAACTTTAATGAAGAGATATTTATAAAAGCGACGGGTGTGCTTTATATGCGTCTTTTATGGCGCAGCAACGTATAACAGCAGCAACACAATTATACGATAACGTTGTACTTATTACTGTGTGAAATTTTTTTATATAAATCGAGTATACCCGAACGTTTTAGATCGCGTCGAGATCTAATGAGATATTATTTTTATTTTATATACATTATACGGATTCGTGCGATGTGTAAAATGTTCTTTCGCAATAGTGTGACAGAGATGCAACGATACAGCCACTGCAACGTGGATTACGGGATTAATTTAGTGTAATTTCGAGACAGAAACCGTGAGCGAAGACTGAAGGTGCTTGATCCGTTGCTGGAACTTCATGACGTGGAGCAATGGGAGTGATATAATCATCCTAAATAGAGACATCACTTTCGTTTTAATAAGCGTCTTCTGGGGTGATCTAGAATTGTCCGAGTTAGTTCGGATATTAGAGGGTTGTAATGGTTGGGAAAATTGGAGTGAAGGCGTTTGTAATATATTTTGCTACATTTTGGACAGTTGGAATACGGAGAAATTCATGAAGAGTATTATTCGAAACGCAAAACGGAGCTTTATTAGACGCAGACACTTGGACTGAAATGTTTGAATTTTATTAACGTTGGAAGCTTTGGCCGCGGTGCTCCCAATTATTACGTACGTGCACATGACTGCATGCAGTCTCCAATTTAGGGTGGTCGCTTTTAGTGTGTGCACAGCCTACTATTGCTGTATCAGTCGTCTAGACGTGCGAAGTCCTCTACAAGAAGTCGAGTCACTCCTAATTTTTATTGTAATACGATTATGCTGTATCTTAATAAAGAGAAGTCGATTTTAAAAATAATAATAATGTGCGACCCAAAGGATTGTTAATGTAAGTACCTATACACATGTATAAGACATTTAATATACGTACAAAATAATGCGGTAATAAATTAGTCGAAAAAGCGCTTGGGTGGTATATAAATAAACGAAAAAATTCCCGAATTCGTTCCCAAGTGAAGTACCTGTTGTTAGCAATAATTTCAATATATTTACAAACCAAAAATACCGTAAAAGCGACGCGTAGGTGATATTATTTCGCCGTTAAATATTACATTATATGATTTAAACGATACCCAACTGTGTAATAATTATACGGTCGAATATACATTAAATTAACGCGATGATCGATGATATTATCGCTGGTACCCATTGTTTTTTTTTTTTGTTTTTAATTCCAAACATTTAATAGATATCGACGCGTTAAAAAATAAGATACGCATATTTTTTATTCTTTAATTATACAATGTTTCGTCGGAGTCGTGTAGATATTATGCGCATTAGATATTATTATAAATAATAATAACGTCTATCGGTTTTATCGTTAATTTTTCCTTATTATACTTATCCACAGATCAAACGCAATATTACAATGTCCGTAGAAAACGCGTACCATTATTAAGATTGTAAAAAAAAAAATCATTTACATATACTCGTTCACACAGCCGCCGTTGCAGTATAGCAGAGAAATAATATTATTGTCGAAATGTATTTAAAACGGGATATCCGGTTTTTTTAAGTCGTCAGTCTTACGACGGGTTTCCTGCAACTGCAGGAGTAAATTCCTTTTTTCGGTGGGCGAGTGCGGATGGGTGGTTTAAAAATAAATCATAATTTAACAATAATATAGTAACTATATTATTTTATACACTAACTGTTAGTATATAAAACAAAATAATAATAATTAATACCTATAGTTTAACGAACAGAACGCTACAATAATAATATATAGTCGTTTGCGCGTTTAGCGTTGTTATTTTTAACCTCCCAGGATACTACGAATCGTGTATTCTCGACTCTTGATTTCTTGACAAACTAAGTGAAAACTCGGAATTCAAATTCGTTTACATTTTAATGTACACATCGCCCACTATTGCGCCGTTTTGCAGACGATAAATATTGATCTATGCAAAAAAATAAAAAAACTGTTCCGAGCAGAGTTTATTATAATATAATAACGAGTTTTTGCGAAAACTACTCTACCTAGGTATACTGTAATAAATAAATAACCTCTTTGAAATAACGTAACTGCGTTAGATTTTCGATTTGTAAATATACCAGCACACGGCGTAGTTCAAATTTTTAATAATCCTTCGAATCGGATAGTGAGACAGGAAAAGCATCTTTTTTTTTTTTAAGCGCGTGGGTGTAAATATTGAATAATTTTCTCCCAAAACATGATTTTTAGTTCGGCACCGCACTGCGTATATTTATATCACGACCAGCGGCGGCTCGCCGGATGAGGCAAGTGAGGTCCAGCCTCGCCTGGTGGCTGGTAATATAAATAAATAAAACCTACTATAAAAATTTAATCACGTTTCCAATTTAAACAATTTGGAGAAAAAATTTGAGTTTTTATTGATAACACTGATAATCCGGAGAGAAAAAGCACAAGCACGTGCGTCACGAGTCACACGACAGCATCGGTTCGGCCGCCGACCGTTGTGCCCGGTATAATCAAAGAAGGAGTGAAAAGGAGAGAAAAAATGTTCAGCTGATCGTAGTGTAATAAATAATATCATGCGCAATGGCTATTGATAAGGTGGTGAACCACGGGTATGATGACGATTATTGTCATGAAAACAGCGAAGCGAGTAGCCCCGAGAATGCTCGAGAGGCAACAAATTTAAAGATTCAATTGCTCTATATAAATATTAATATCAAGTGGTGGGGAGCTCGAAATTTTATTCGGTAAACTGAGGCAGATAAGAAATTTCCTCATAGGTACACACCGTTGTGTTCCATACAATTTCTAATACCAAACGACAAAATATCACATTAAGATTGGGTGTTCACCGTACGGAACTATGATAATATATAATAGTCATTTATTAAAATACACGGAGGTTATATATATAGTATAGGTGCCCGTATGCCTACGTGTCGAAAAATCGAACTTCTGAGATTCTGAGCGGAACGAGGAATGTATTGATTTTAGAATGATATTTTTTTCCTATGTCTGTACCCAAAAATTCTACAAGAATAGGAATGCTTTGATCTTTACATTCTTGGTCATTTTCTGGTTGGAAATTTGATGTAGTTGATACATATTTAAGAGATCATTTAAGTGCATTATTTGAAAAATGACATAAAATGTTTGCCTCACCTCTCACAACGCCCACCAGCCGCCACTGGTAATGACGACGGCGTGTGCTTTGTTAACGAAATAATTATTATTCCTTTAACAATTTGCAACAATTCATTTAACAATTATTATTATTATTATTATGAGAACTTTTCTACCATTTTTGGCGAGATACTCAATTTCTTGTGGCCAAAACGAAACTGATGGTAAAAGACGGGCAAGTGAGAATGAAGGTGTTTTATGATTCTATTGAGAGAAATTTGCGGACTAGTCGGCAAGTATTTAGAAAGATAGCTTTTTGGATGAGGATATATGTAAATGGATCGACATAGAGTGTTTTGAAATTATTATGTAGATACACAGGAATGACGCCAGTAGTCGATATTACTATAGGAATATTGGTGCGAACAGACTCAACTCGCCACTGCGTTTTGAGTTCGATAGCAAGCTCTGTGTATTTTGCTATCTTCTCTGTGTAGGTAGCTTGTAAATCATGTGTATTGTTGAGTATTGCAATATCGATTAGAAAAACAGCTTTATTTTTCTTGTCATTATTATTATTATTTTACACGAGACGCGTGCCGTATGATTTCTACGATAGAACGACGGTGTGCGTGTGTGTGTGTGAAAAAACGCGATACGTTATATTTTCGAGTCATTAAAAAATAATAATAAATCGAGATTGATTTTTTTGCTGAATAAAAATCGGTGTTTTTTTTATCGGTTAACACTGTAAGCCGTGTTGTTTTTATTCGATTTTCACGGTATTATAAATATCGGTCGCGTCGAGAAAATGTTATTTTCACTTGTCCGCAGCTGTTAGCTGAACAAATGACAAAGTTTTCGATAAATACACGATTTGTGTATCGTTTACGCATATAGCCAGGCGGGGACGTGGCTGGAATTAAAATTTAGGCCAGTTTGTAAGTTCAGAAACAAAAAAACAGTGAGATTCAAAAGCCTGCAATTAAAAATAATTGATTGGAAATGCATTAACTTAGTAAAAAAAAAAATAAAAATAAAATTATAAATTACAACGAATTTTGTGTGTTGTACGTATATTAACGAAAAGTTCATACGACATATCGACATATTGTCCATAACCTATATATAGATAATTGGTAAAACAAAAATATATTTCATTTATATTGTTACAAAAAGATTTCGATACGGCTTGTAAAATAAAATTATTAAAAAGAATATGTTTTCTTTTTTTATTGCGCTAAAAACGTCGATTGTTACTCGAGTTCAAAGGAACAAGGCGAGCCCGCTGTGCACGCAACTGCGTGTGTAATTAGTTAACAATTTGATGAATTATTATGAAATTTGCAACATTACACTTTATGATTAGGACCTTAACTATTTTAAACATTTAACAAGAATTTAGCGTTGATAATATATATTAAACAAGTTATAATGAAAGATGTGTACAAGTTGCCTTTACGCCATACCTACACATGAGTTCAGCAAGCTGTGAAAGGTATTTTTATTGTACGCGGCTGATACGAAATCGGATCCGGACTAACGTGCTGCTGCGGTGCAAGAAAGATTTTCGAACTTGTCACAATTAATGAAAGAGACTGAACGAATCAACTTAGAAGTGAAAACATTTAGAGAACAGCTGACGACGATAGGTGAATCTCTTTAATATTTATTATGGTTTAAGTGCCTAAATATCTTTGTTATTTTTTTTTTTATTATATACGTATGATGATTATTATTAATGTTAAATATATGAATAAAGTGGTTCTTATACACGTTATTAAATTCCAATTTGAAGATGTATCGAATGCAGGGGATATTTTTCCCTTTTAGATGTTCGTTCGCAATATCGTTTTACGGCATTTATCACTTTTTATTCGTCTACTGATTTTGCAATTAAAATTGTTGTCGAGGTGTCACAGAAGCGAAGCCCCCAAGGATCTATCTCCGTGAGCGTTCTACGATTTTAGCGCCTCCAAAATTTGAGCCCTATAGTAGTGCGAGCTAAATTCGTTTACGCTCAGTAATTCGATTACGTTTTACATACTATAATATTATAAAATGTGATTTGACCATTTAGTAGTTTTCTATAATAGGTTTCCTCCTCGTTTTATACGGCCCAACCCTATACGATCCCTTTCAAAACAAATTCGTTGCTATTATTAGTTTTTTCCTCGTAATATAATATTTTTCATGCGATCCTTTACGTCCATTTGACGACGTACACGGAAACTATACTATTTCTCATTCGCATCGACGAACATCTGATATTCGCTTTTGTGCAAGTAAAAAAAAAAAAAATACATTTTTTTTTATGCCTAACTCTCCCACGCGCACTCGGTCCTATATCTTCAATAACGATTTTCCGGTCCACTGGATTTTACTGCTCCTTCTTCTAAATCGAGTTACACGAATGGGGATCTTAAAATTCTAAAACGTTGACTTTTAATCGTACATCTATATACGTACGACTGACATTGTAGGATAAATGATAAAAAAAATGATTTATTATTAAAGAACCTTATAAATGTACGGCATATAAATCTTGTTATGAAAAAAAAATGAACGATTAAAAAAAAACTCGTTTTAAAAGCCAACGTCGTATGTACGTAAGGAAATCGACCGATTGGGAAAATTATTACGTTCGGGGAAACAAAAATACCTACAATATGTTTAACTCGTTTTAAATTAAAATTCATTAAGTACAGGGCATATAAAAATAATATTAAAAGAAAATTGTAACATAAAATATGCAAACAAAATTGTACTGTATACACGTATAGGTGTTATCGTTGTTGTTACCAATAATTCTTCTTCGGCTTAGGTGAAAAAAATTATATTATCCAAGTTTTGCAGTTGACTACTTTTATTAATTCTAATAGTTTAAATATTTATAGGCACATTTTTGGATATGTATTAATTATAATACGTTTTTTTAACTAAAAGTTAGTTAATAACTTGAATCCGTGAAATACGTTGAATTTTTAAATGACCATTTTGTTTATTCTGGGAGGAGGGGCTGTAAATATACTTCCAAATATCGTTAAAAACCTGACGCGTCTTATACACGGACGTCAAGACTCAAGAGAGTAGTTATTGTGTTAACGTCAGTTGTTATTTTTCATCCTTAGGAGTTGCGTGGACTTTAACCTGAAATAACCAACTTATGAACGTTTTTTTTAATCCTAAAAAAAAGTTCTACAAAAAGTATTAATAAATATTTACTTAGAAAACATTTTAACGAACATTTTTTTTTTTTGTATTTATTCAGAATTTGCATTTGACATTATTGAGGTAGAGGACTTGTAGCTCTAAAAAAGCACTAAATATGCAAACACTTATGCATTTAAAAACCCTATAATATGCACTAAAAATAATGAATATTTTTTTCTAAGAATATATATAATTGTTTAACAAAATTATTAATAAAATTTTATTTTAATTAATAACTTTTTATTGATTTAATTAGACATTAATGGGTACATTATATTGATATCAAATAATAAATAATTATTGAATTAAAATTAATCTAACCGACGAGCCTCAAGCGTTTCTACTAGGCAGAACGTGCGTCCGCGAACAGTCAACAACAATATTATATGATAAAAATTAAAAATTAATTTGAATTCATCAATTTTGGTTGTAATATAAAACGAAATGAAAACGTCGATGGTGAAAATATTAAGAAAATTATTAATTGTATTAAATATTCTTTAAAAATTATAAAATGGAAGAAATATGCCCTAAAAACCAAAAAAAAAAAACTCAAAATACGCATTTATACGCAAAATAAAATTAGATATCTAGCTTCGTTTTAGCATAAAACGTATTTGTTTCTTACTATGCTATTTTTTTTTTTTTTTTTGATTGAATAAAAAACAAATATGCAAATTATACAAGTCCTCTGCCCTAGACATTATTATCGGCTTGTTCGTCGAACAATATTCAATGTTTTGAAAACCCGGTAGACTTAAAGAAAATTACACACAAAAAAAAAAAACAACGAGAACTATCGTGAATCATTTCTGTATGGCTTTCGAACGGTATTAAATTTGACTACTTACGTATAAGTAGTGCTTACACGGTTCGAAATTTCAATCGAGTATTATTATTACATTTTCACTTTTTAAATTAAGTTTTACGTTTCGAAAAAAGATATTCCAGTTTTCGTATAAACCTTTTTTTTTCTTGTGAAATTGGAGAAACTAGGCTCAGAACCGTTTTTTGGAATGTGATAATATATATATAATCGTTTTAATAACACGTTAATGTGTAGAGTTACTCGTCTCGATAACAGACTGGGAAGAAGAATGAATATCAGCTATATTCTTCTTTCTTCGTTCTACATTATAACAGTTACTGCATCGCGAGCGTATTGGTTATTTGCAGTGCTTGACTTGGGAAAAAAGTAGTAGAGGTACTCTAGCTACTACTTTTTAAACAGTAGCGTCCCTAGCATTTTAACATCCCTCACATTACCGCGGGGGGCTTCGCTCCCCACACCCCCTTTTACGATTCCCTAAAAAGCATTAATATAAAACCATAAACACGTATCATAACAAAACAGAATAAGGAATATAATAATTATTAAAGTACCTGAATTTATAGATAATGAACGGTTATCGTTGATGGCTACTTATCAGTTGTCACGTGTGAGATACGAGAAATCTGATGTCAATACATTTTGTAAATATTAGAACATTTTGTAAGCTTTATGTATTTAATACGAAAATGTGAGCAATTTTATAAAAAAATAAAAATTTTAATAAAAACCTGTCCCATGCGTTCCTTTTAAAAAATAGGGGTACGCTAGAATATCCAAAAAAATAGAAGGGGTACTCAGTCCCCCCCCCCAAGTCAACCACAAGTTATTTGCCAAAACACGTGTTGACTGCAAAAGTGAACAATAATTTACATTTTGAATTTTGTTTACACTCGTAAATACCAGTCTTCGGATATAATTTTCGGTGAAAACACGAGTCCGTGCATCAAATTCGTATTTTATCCTACGCGGAACACAAATATTTACAAGTCGATTTACAAGACGCGAATGAATTAATCAAATGTTTCGACACTAAAAAAAACAAAAAAAAAATCGAAAAAACAAAAAAATTCAAAATCATCGTACAATTCGCGCGTTTATACGACGCTTTTCGTCGAATCATTATTTTAAAAGCTACGCAGCGGAAAACCATTCAATTACAATAATACAAACACCAGCTACGACGGAAGGACGTTTGCTCCACAATTATTGTGCGACAACGATTGAGACTCGCACATCTCGCGTGTATCAATTATACTTGCTGTCAACAGAAGAATCGTACCGGTGAAATTAATTACAAAAACGAATCTTCAACGAGATTTTCACCTCGCTTTCGTTATTCTTTTTTGTCGTATACGCGTATACACTGCAGAGTGCCTCGCGGAGATGTAACAACAACAAATGCTACAAGTACATTGTCCTATTCAACGTCTTAAAGTTCTCTTCTTTTTAATAATTTTAAACGCTTCTGCGCTAAAATAAACGCGTTTTTAATTTTAATTATAAAAGACGTGAAATTTTTAAAAAAAATTAAACCAAATTTTTTTTTTTTTTCCAAATAATAATCGAGACAGCCGATTACGAAACGCAAGTTTTTAGAAAAATATTACCGTTTAAAAGTTTTAATTGTATTACGCGGCGACATTAACGCTTAAACAATTTTTAAAGTTTGTCTGAATTGTTTAAATTTCTTGATAATCGATGTTACACACCAGCAATAGCGATAAATATTCGAATAAATTTTTCCAAGGAATATAGCTTGTCGTCATTAGGCAACGACATAACTGTCGTCATTAATCACATACGTGTCAGACCACCTCCGTGAAACACTCTGTACTTATATAAAAACAAGATTCAAAATCGACGTTTTCGTTTTATTCGTTGGTAGAGTAATGAAAAAAACGTTCACATTATTATGTGGTATCGAAGGCGTGTATATAGCACAATTCGTTATTTGACGTTAATCCGTTGGATTTTTTTTTTCATTTTTACTAATTAAACACGCAAAAAATAAATAAATAAAAAATTATGTTACCAGGTTTTTTTTAAAAAAAAGTTCTTCGTCCGTGGGGGATGGGTCGGCGTACTACAGAAGTATATTATAAAAACCGCTGATATAATATTATTTTCGGATCGTATAACTACGACGGCATTTGACGTTTCGTTCATTTTTCTTTCCAAATTAAAACGCGATAATAAAAACATTTTTTGTTGAAACCATAAACGCACAGGCACAGAGTATTTTGTCGACGACGTCATCGCGATAATTAGGTGGGCACACGCGCGCGCGCGCAATAATATCAATAAACGTAATCGTTTACTCGAATTATGTTATTATAATAAGAAGAGCCCTCGCGCTGTTGTCCCGAGACGTTGGAAAATCTCCCAGCAGAATGTCAATTTTCAAAAAACAAAATTCTTATAAAAATTAAAATACCTATCAAAGAGAAATCAGCAAATTGGAAACTATATCAATATATACCGGTGCACTTTAAATTTCATGCGTTAAATAGAATAATTTCAAATAGGGTTACAACAATAATTCCAAAATTCTCATCGGACATTACCCTTTCTCCAAAATGTGTGGAAGCAATATTTAAAAATCAACCATTGGATATAATAAAGAAAGTGCGTCAAACAACAAGATTGATTCTACAATAATTAAATAGGTATATCCACCTATGCAATAACTAACCCACAACCAATATTAGAAGAAAAATTAAATATTATTAAAAAGAAGGAAACAGAAAATCTAATTATCCAGGCTTAATTAAAATTCGTCAAAAATGTACCCTTGCGAAAAACAAATAATCTAAATAAATTTACAATTAAAAGAATATTACCTATATCTTGGACAACAATAAAATCTTTAAAACCATTTATTCGTTGGTAGAGTAATGAAAAAAAAAACGTTCACATAATTATGTGGTATCGAAGGCGTGTATATAGCATGTTTTATACGAGCACAATTCGTTATTTGACGTTAATCCGTTGGATTTTTTTTTTTCATTTTTACTAATTAAACACGCAAAAAATAAATAAATAAAAAATTATGTTACCAGGTTTTTTTTAAAAAAAAGTTCTTCGTCCGTGGGGGATGGGTCGGCGTACTACAGAAGTATATTATAAAAACCGCTGATATAATATTATTTTCGGATCGTATAACTACGACGGCATTTGACGTTTCGTTCATTTTTCTTTCCAAATTAAAACGCGATAATAAAAACATTTTTTGTTGAAACCATAAACGCACAGGCACAGAGTATTTTGTCGACGACGTCATCGCGATAATTAGGTGGGCACACGCGCGCGCGCGCAATAATATCAATAAACGTAATCGTTTACTCGAATTATATTATTATAATAAGAAGAGCCCTCGCGCTGTTGTCCCGAGACCGTCGCCTTCGTTTGTTTTATAATTTTTTTATTGATCACTAATGTCTGTATTTTACACGACTCAAAAAATAGCCAAAAGTTTTATATTTTATACTAGCTGAATTACCACCCGACTTCGCCGGCAAACAGTTTTGCCCGGTATGAGTTAAGGAGGCGTTAAATGTAACATTATCGAACATAGCCGTATGTTGCCCGGTTTAAATTGTTCCGTTTTAATTTTTTTTTTTTTTAATCTTTAGGAACTTTTCTGCATACGACACAGCAATTTTCTTTGTGCAAATCTGCGTCTGTCCCAGTGTTTAAAAAAGTATTTCACACTTTCTGTTTGCCTTAATCCATTTTAATAAAATTTAATTAAAATCGTTTAAGAAATATTTTATACATAAACAAATGTATTATTACTTATTGTTACTTATTGTATTAACTATAGTTTTTTTTTATCCGCGTCCACGCTTGCGCTTAGTTTTAGCTACAGAGGTCTAAACAAAAAAAACAAAAAACACAGGCATACTAATAATAGTTAGTAAAAATATTATCTACAAAACTTCGTTGTAGACAATATTCTTCACTAATCTATTACCAAAACCACCAAGCTACTACTGGGCTAGCTTGGCTACGTACAACTACTAACACGAGCACGAGTGCACGACAGCCGGCTACGACGACTGAAAGATAAATGAAACCGCTACTGCGCGTCGAGCGCTGCAAAAACCGTGCTGACGACGCGTGACATTCGCACGCGCATGCGTGTACGAATAGTGGTGGGGGCAATGCGGAGATGCGTGGAATGGTCGGCGGCGGCCCGTTTACGAAACACGGGATTATCCACTGTATACGTAACATCTTCACCAAGTTCTTCTCTAACATTTTGGTCGGTTCTTAAAATATATTTAAAATTATTAAGCGCGTTATAACATCAAGTCAATAGTAATGTGAGAAAAAAAAATAGAGAAGCAGTCGTGGCACGTACTCCTTAAGAGAAAGAAAAACTGATCGGCTAATAGAAGAGCGTAGAGTCCATAGACATGTAAACAACTAGACCAGGAATCGGGCTAAATGCTTGAAGTTAACATGAACACATTGCGGTATTACCAAAGATGTTATAAATGTGATAGGAACTCCCTGGTATAAATATTTGTCCGTTGATTATACATGCCCTCTCTTCCAACTCGACCCACTCGCTCCGTACCGCGCGTATCACCACGTGACCCGGCCACTCCACCACCATATAACACCTGGGTTGGACAACGAAAAAGCTTATAATTTCTCGGAATAAACGATAAAATATATTTTGTCTACCATGGAATTTCCGCAGATGAGTCTATCTCTCTCGCACATATGTTGACTTCATTGCATTACATGTATTGCGGCCATCATTCCTGGTCTAGTTGTTTAAATGTTTTATATGTCTATGGTAGAGTCCTAACATCAGCTCGGTTGACGGAGATCTCGCGAATCATAAACGTACAAATTAAATGTCTATGATTTGGCAACGCTCAACGAGTAAGTGCTAGAGCTCCGGTGTAGCCATATATATATATATATATATATATGCCCGCGAGCGCCGAGCGTTACGGTTTTTTTTGGTTAACTCCCAGCGCCCAAGACGTCCCATAAGAAACGAGCGTCTAGAGACAGCGCCTCGATATCAATTCTTATCAGTTATCACAACCTGTTACCACTTAATACGTATCAAATATCAATTAACATTTCATGTTTTCTGTCGAGGTGTTGATTTTCGTATTTGAAGTGTATACAAATCGTATAATTATTTTAAAATCACGTTCCTGTTTATATTCACATATAATGGTAGCACCTACTGACAGTAAAATTAACTTTATAACGTTCGTGTTATTATTAATTAATAATTTGAAAGACAATGTTAACAATAATAACAAAAAGCCATCAGATACTAAAAAAAAGTGGGGAAAATACATAAATAAATATTAAAAACCTGTGTTTTTCGGCTTTCAATATTGAAATTGTTTTTCGATTAGCGCTCAAATATAATTAAGTAAAATTATTAATAAAGTATTCAAAAAATTTGAATTTGATACGTATCACTGTACGATACTGTAAGTGAAAAAAGTCAAATTGATACGTATCACTGTAGACGCTCGTCCATAATAAGAAGCATAACTTCAAAAAAAAAAAAAAAGTTAGTAATAAATCAAGTACAAAATTTGTCGTGTGACTATAATATGAGGTACACACCCCCATTTCTCGAAACACTAATTGAAGAAAAGTGTCAAACCGTCTCTGGATCGCGTCGTAGTACCAAAGCGATATATGGGCAAGTCCTCAATAACAGTAATAAATCGTTGTCGCGGTTGTGTATGATTCGCTTATGAAACGAGTTACGGAGAGCGCGAAATCCCGCGCCTCGGAACACTTCGGAACGACAAGAAAGTTGTTCGCGAGCGCGCGGTAACCCCATGCGCAACACGCGTACACGATAAATCGTCCGCGACAGTGAGACGACACTGGCAAGTGTGGCGCGTTTTGTTGGCGGCAAAAGCCGGGGCCACCGCGTCGTAAATTATCGGCATTTGGATATAATAATATACGAGAGATAGTTTGAATGAAACTATTCTCTCTCACACACATAGCGATTGGAATTACGACGACGACTGTTGTTTGCAGTTTCCCCGATTGTCACCGAGAAAGTCGGGGATGTTTCGATTTTACTCGCTCGGGTTTCATCAAGCACCGGTCGTGTCGAAAGAGTCAATAGAAAGTTAGTTATGACGACGGACGCAACCGATCACCGTCGATTTATCGCGAAATTTAGTAGATCTTAGAAAATAGAAACTAAAATTCATTTTAAAAACGAACAAAGCTTTGCCGAGAAGAACTCGAGGATTCGTATAAGCTGTTTGTCGACAAACAGTAATCTTGTCATTAAATATTTACATAATATACCGTGGTTTCGATCGGTTTTGTACGATATATACTTTCATTATATTTATGAAAACAAAAAAATCGTTAAAATACGAAACTTAATCGCATTTATAGCACCAGAGGACGCGAAGATACGAATATGCAGACGTGTCGAAACGTGGAAGGAAACCGCAGCTAAAAACTCTACACGGCCGACAGGGATTGAACCCGGTGCGTACACGTACACACCCTACTCATCTAACCTAAACGTTAGACGGAGACAGACGGGATACACGTCCAAGGCCTCGCCGTTAAAAGTTAGAAATAACCGGAAAAATAATACTTTCAATTAAATTCAGTTACGTTTTCGGTCAAATAATCGCGTACACGCACATGGTCTTACTTGCAGACGGTCCTTCCCTGTCGAGGCCGTCGTCGCTCTAATATTAGAGTAGTATCTAGTTACGGTAGACCGAAAAACAAGTATAGTGAAAAATTTCTTAGATCCATTGCTTTTGAATTATTATGTGGAAAAGTTGTTAGGTTTTCGAAATGGGATTAAAAAGATATACTACGAGCACTTTCTTAAAACCAATACCTGGTCATTTCCTAACGCTGAGATTTCTCTTAGAATCGTATTAATTATACCAAAATTACCTCAGCGTCTGCTGAAAAAAGCTTCTCCAAATTGAAAATGATCAAAAACTATACCTAAGGAACACAATTTTTCAAAAAAAAAAAAACTAGTGGAGTTTCTTACAATAATTGCTCGAGAAAAAATTTTGCGCAGTGTAGTACAACAGTAAATCAAGTCTCACGCATAAAATAATGAAATACAACAAATCATAAATCGATATGAGACAAATATTTAAATAATCTACGAAAATATAAAGTGAAAAGTAAAAAAAAATGCGTAGTTATTATCAGTTTTACGCGAAAAGCATTCGTATAATTTGCCTCGAGCTAACAGAAAAAAAAATATAATACACAAATATAAATAGCAAATAAGATAGATTTTCTGACGGAAACACCTGCAACACTTACACAAAAGGACGTAATGAAATTTTTACCGAATAATGTTAAAACTGATCCATTAACAAAACACGTGAACTGAAAGTGCTCTACGACGAACGTAAAGATGAAAGTACTAAGAGCAGATACACTCAACAATATTTAACAAAACTGCTTTGCCATATTAGCTAATAATTTATTGCGCCGCTTATCATGTACAGCACCAGCTGTAAACCGCGTTGCTGGCAACGAAAAAGATCATTTAGCGAATTGGAATTGGTCAAGAATTATTTAATGGAACAACCCTGTAAGAAGACTCTACTAGGTCATGAACAATAATCGATATTGCTTTTTTGCGAGAAAATATTTGGCGGTTCAAATTTTGTTTAGCAAATGATTAGAAAAATGGGCTACTCTAAGTAAGAAAAAAAACGAATAACAACACTGATAATCGATGTAATGATAATGCCGAAAAATATTTATAGTTTTCTTACAATATTTTTCGTTTTTGTTTTTTTTGGTAGGTAAAGTTCCATCAATTTTCCGTCGTCCTCATCGTTTGGCTCCGGAAAGCTAAATATCGCGAAGACACCTGGACGTGTGATTTAAACACGTAACCCCTTCTTTGCAATATGTAGCCTTCCCGAAGCCAACGACTATGTACCGACGTTGAACACACGCCTGCAGTTCTCATCCGATCACTGGAGTCAAGCAACGTCGGGCGCGTACTTAGTGCTTGATGGGAATGGTACCTCGCCCACGGTCTCTCGTTCTAAGGAACCTCGCCCTTTCTAAAGAGCTTCTTGTCTCTTGGCTTCGGAGTAAAACAAAATAAATTGTATTTAAAACTTTTTTTTACGAATATACTCATTTTCCGTTAAAAAATCGTCAATATACGATAACCTATAACGATGTAATTATACGCACATACTCATGGCTTTAATAATATATATTGTTAAAAAAAAAGAGGAATTTTTTTATGAGCAAACTAACGATTAATTAAAGATTGTTTTTGTTCTTCGAAATGCAATATTTATTCGATTTCCTGGCTACACATACGCATAAAGGCGGAAGAAGGCGACTTTTCGGATGAATCAAAAAAAGGACATATACAAGTCCACACTTGACGCGCTGTTGATTATTATTGTCTTACACAGTTTGCTGTCCAAAAAAAAAATGCTTACGCGTATAGATGTAAGGATGTCAAATGTGTTTGCCACGAGGTTTGTAAGATGTCTGTGAATACTGTAACAAATTTGCATGAGCCGGCATTAGGCAGAGGTGAGCTGCAGGACCAAAATTTTGTCCAAAAGTCTATGAGCAGCATTTCAAACGTATTAGTAACCGAATTTCAGTTTCTTTGCATTATTATTTTATCCTATTAATTTTAAAAAAGAAGATTTTAATTATAATTATTTACTTCGACCTGTACATCGGAAAGTTTCAATTATATATATATAATTCGGTTCTTCTAAATAATTTAAAAATAATTGTAACTGTTGATATTTTTGCGATACACACATTTTATTTTTCTTTGTATAACAATATTAGGGATTATTATTTATTGGGCTCGAGAGTTTTGCGTTTTGGGGAAGAAATTTATGTATAATATAATCAAATTATATATATATATTAGTACGCAACTTTTTTTTATGGCTAAAAAATGATTAAATTTGTAGGACAGGTAAATTTACAACAATGTACCGTTTTGATAACGCGATGGTCGAAGCGGACTCGAGGGATTTGTACGGGATTCGACGACGAGAGACGGAGAAAAAAAAAGGATAAGAGAGAGAAGAAAAACGATCCCTTTTTTTTTTTACTTGCTTCTTTTCTGCTCTTCAGTCCTTTCCCTCTGACATACACATACAGCAGTAATCCTTTTAAAGACTATATATCAACCGCGAAGTACATCGTCTCCATTTTACACAGACCGAATATCGGTGGCCGCCGTATCGTCGTACAAAAAAAATAGTCGCGAATATTCCGGTCGATTGATTCGCATAAATGTGTGCGGAGGAGTTGCAAAGGAATCCCCAAACGCCGGACAATAATAAATCATTTCGTGACAACGGTTTATTATAATACACAGCGAATAAGCCTTTTATTTATCTCGGACTCGGGAGCGACTTTTTCGGGCCCGAGACCGTTTTCTTCAACGTCCGAATTTTATACGAATATTATATATATATATTTTTTTTTAAAAGAGAGACGTTTTCCGCGCTCTTTCTCTCTGCACACGGTTCGCGGCGTCCAGACTGATCCTTATTACGCGTATTCCGGAGGCTGTTTATTTCAGAACGATTTCATCTCAAATTTTTGAAGCCCCGACACGATTTATTTATTATATTCGGCCAATCGGTAAAACGTAATGTTATAATTTCGATATAATAACGTTACAGCACGCCCCGGCTTAATGAACCCCGTCCGCCACGTTTCTTATGATGAAACAAAACCGAAATTCTTTCAAAAATCATTAACAATAACGCGAAACATCGCCCCCGTTACTACTGATCTATAAAAAAAAAACACACGCCTGGCGTATCAGACTTTTTTTTCCATAGTTGAAACACTAACACGTCAAACTATCGATACGTTTTCATTTTTCACACCGACCTTGTCGAACGCACTAGGTACATACACACGTATGTTATGGTAATAATATTTATAAATTTATAATAAAAAGTGGATTCGAATATGGTGTGTACGTGCATAAGACACTTTCTTAAGCGGCTTTGTTGAATAAACGAATTGAAAATCGCTCGTTTTTCTTTTCTTTTAAATCACACTCGCTACAAGTATCACGTGGACCACAAGAAGAACAGTTTTCAAAGTAACGTTTTACAATACCTAACCGCTATCAAAACGCTTTTTCGTCGAGAGACAGACTACCACATATTTGTACTCCATTATTTTATTTCGGCTTCATTATTTTATTGATGGCAATAGGTCTCCTGGTCTAAGTTCAGTCACCCGCGCGCAGAGCTCTACTGCGAGATACGTACTACTGAAGTGTTCAGTCGGTCGGGACATCATCTTCGATATCAATATATTGTCTTAAATACTTTTTAATTCTATCTATCTCGTATCCAGTGCCGCAATAACCGGGTGTGTTACGTGTGTCGAACACACGGGCCCAGCCTATAGTGAGGCCCAATGACAAAAATTGAAAAATATGTAGAAAGAAAGAAAACAAAACCATGTTGTTATAATAATAATTATTAATGAAGATTAAACAATTAATCGATTTTGTTTTGTACACATTAACGTACATCAACGTTTTTTTTTTTTTTTGCTACCTGTATAACTGAAATTAAAAATAGTTTATTGCAATTGATAACGCCACCAAAAGAAAACCGAGTCATGCGAAAGAACGCGCATTTTAACCGGTCTAGTGCAGGGTTGGTCTGGCCCATGATGGTACTGACGTTCGATCGCACGGTGGGCCTTGGCGAAGTAAAGTAAATATTAATTTAATTGATTAAATATTATTCTCTTAAAAGTCATTTAAAATCACTTATGGGCCAAGATCTTTTTGAAGCATTAATAATATTAAATTGCGAAGCTGATATTGTTTTAAGAATGGGACTACGATTTTTGGTTTTCTCACAAACTAACTACCGAAAAATATTTTGTATGAATAAAAACTTTAAATTCCAAAGTATGTTTTAAAACTTAAAAAAATTAATTTTACAATTAGTTCATTTTTAGCATTTATTTTAAAACTTTTAGTTACAGTTCATTAAATAAAAATAGTTTAGTAATATTAAGCAAATACCATTTGAACAAATAATTTTTAAAAATATATTTTCCAGATTATTCGCATTAATTTTATATACACACGAGCCCAAGTTAGTGTAGTTGCGGCAGGCACTGCTCGTATCGCGATGCAAAGAGCACCCATCATCATCTATCATGGGCGTCTCGTATCACGATAGGTACTTTTTTTTTAGCTTTTCGTAAAATTAACTCGATACATTTAAAAACTCTCGGTTTTTTTCTTCTAAATAAAAATAATAATGTGGTCAGTTCCATAAAGATCGCCGAGACTATATAATCAGCCCGTACTACCACAATTACCTACCTCTGGCAGCGGCTTTCAACTGATTTTCCCATAGACACTATCAAATTTTATTACATCCATGTATAATTGAACATTTAATAATTGATATACGTATGTATTGGTTTTACGCTGTTTTTTTTCAGTTTTTGTAAGTCTGTAATCGCGAATTCTACCAGGAGTACTGTACATACTTAGTTCATTTTTCGATAACAAACGACATCTAGTTGGTACTTTATACAAAGGTCATTTTCCGATTTACTGAAGAAGTGCCCAAAGAAAAAAAATTTAAAACCTACCGAAGATTTACATAAAAAAAAAACGGTAAAAATTAAATTTTGTCGAAATATTTCTCTATATTTTCCGAAAACAATTATCAAAAAGTATTAAAATTTTCAACGAATATGTAACTTTGTACTATACTTCAACAAAACAAATTTTTATATGTTGAGCTATTTTACTCATAAAAAGAGTGGTAATTTTTAAATTTTTATTAAAAATATTCGAAAAATCTTTTTTTTACAATTTTTTTTTTACCACTTTAAATTTTCTGATAAAATTGTATAACACCGAAACTCCGCTCAGAATCATTTGTTTGATTCATCATTGTTTTCAAATTTATAGTGCTAACAAAACTCTATAAGAATCTTTATCTAAGTAATTCACTTAAGTAACATCCACGACATCCGGAGCTCGCTACCTTATTTTCTTTTGACATTGTTTTAAGATGGCTATTGTGTACTTTTTTTAACGTTCATTTAGAATGAAGTTTACTTACGTTTAACAATAAAAGTTTTATATACAAATATAAAAATGTTTTGTGTTCGTCAAATTTCGTTATAAAATGATTTATTTGCTGTATTCCTGGTTTTGTCCTACAGTACTGTATACAAATTTTATGGACGCTAATGAGGTCGTTGAGGAGTATGTTTTATACACACATAATAATAATTACTAAATCAATTTTCCGTTCAATGTATTATTGTTGTATTATAAACATACAGAATATATACACACAGATATAATGAATTAATTATTAAAATGAATTATAATGTATCGGGTATTTGTAGTATTTAAATTGTATTTGGATACTGAGAAGAGCGGTTTGCGTGTGCCGTAACTGGTGTCGTCGTGCTTGAATGTTGCCCGAACTCGTAAACGGGTAACAGTGGTGGTGGTAGTGGTGGTGGTGGTGGTGGTTGGTGGGTTACGCTATAATAAATTATTTAAAATTAGTGTTATCATCAGAACAAATACACTACGACGAGGATGGACCACAGCGCCCCACGAACATCATACTCCACACGCCATCTGCAACGATCAACATTCCATATAAAACACATTTGTTTTGACCGTAGAAATATCACCTGCGTTCATGACGGTTAGGTATGCGATCGTTCTGGATCCGCCAGAAGCTGGTGCCGCCGCGTGTATAACAGCCATTATAATACCATTTGTTAAGAAGTATGCATCATTCCGCAGAGTTAAGTGACGTTTTTCCTACTACATATTTGTACAATTATAGCCTTGATGACCCTACATGTATCTAGCGCAGCACCGCCAAAGCGTGCGTTTTCAAAATTAAAAAATCGATGAAAAACCTATTGAGAAATACGGTGCGTAAAGAAATGGATTGGAAGGACTATTACTTATAAGATAGATAATGTAAATAACCTAATTACCTAACCTAATGTATATTAGATTGCACACTGGACCTAATTAATGCACATTGGATCAGGCAATCGAACGTACTATAATACCGACAGAACTTTATGTTAGTGGTGTATACCGAGAAAATAATATAACAGTTCACAGGTGGACAATTGTCATAAAGAAGTAAATATATTTGAACAAACCTGTAAGAATTCGAAGCCAAACCTATCAGTTGCACGTCATGAGATCTAAAAAGAATCGTACGATTACGAAGATCTCGATTATTAGACCTTATGCGCAGCACACAGGACTGCAAGTGACGAAATAATCAGTTTGACATTTTATTAATATTTACTTGTTTTTAATATGAACGCCTAAGAAGTACTACACAACAGTTTATGACAATGAATCATCATAAAGTATATCAACGTTTAGCATATTATTATTATTGAGGAGTGTACGAATTAGTAGCATGAAATTCAGTTTTAAATATGAGACGATGTCTCGAGTGTTGAGAAAGGACAACCGCTAATGATATTTTAGGCAATAAATCCGGAGCAGTTAATAATCGAAAAACAAAAGCGACATAGAACTCAACTCATATTGTGTTTAGAGGTTTAAAAAAAAAAGAGTGGCGTTAAAATAGTACCACAACGAAATGAAGCTACTACTTTTAAACATTTATTTTGTACTTCATTTCAAAAACACAATCGTGTCGAAACCGCTGACGATCCAGACTTAATTTTGCGTGTTTATCGCAACACATATAGTCAGCTTATCACACATATATTATCACACACCAACACAAATAAAATTGTTATTTTTTCGTGAATTATAATTGTATTACGTTAGAGGGCAACGACCGTGTTTTTGTCATAAAACTACGGACGTTACTGCAAAACTTTTATTTTTATCGTGTACTACTATATAAGAATATTATATAATATTATGTTGTTTAAAAGAATCAACATTTTATCATCTGGCTCGAGCAACCAACAATCGTAGTAGTAACGTTTATACAATTGCAAAATATTACCGTTTGGAATGAATATTTTTAATACGAATAATTTTAGGTTTTGGTCAATTCATACCCCACAAGACGTTCGGTCGATGAATTAATTTAATTATGTGCGTTTGATTAAATACTGACTTAAAACTTGTTTTTTATATAGTACCTATAATAATATATGTCAATACAACAATATATATATAGTAATTATATTTAACATGAAATTTGACAATTTATTTAGAATATTTTTAATATAGTTAGGTATACAGGTATTTCAAATTAAAACATAATTATATTAACTATCTTTAAATATATAGGTCTAAAGCAACACGATATCGCCATAGAAAAAGAGCTGCATTGACTATTGCTTCTTTATTTTCATCAAGTAGTGATGATGATGATGAACACAATCCAGCAATAAATTCAATTAGTCTAAATTCATTAACTTCATCAAACATACCAACTTCAATAAATGTAGATGACAATAATGGAAATGAATTTTATTCTGATATTAGTTTTACTGACTATGAACTTGGTAGTAATTTTAGTTCTGACAGTTATAAATCATCTCGTGAAATCATAGACTGCGATACAGGACTTGAGTTTATAATTGCTAGTTGGGCCATACGTCACAATATAACTCATTCAGCCTTGGACGATTTGCTAATCAATTTATCCAAATGTTCTCAATTTAAACAAATGCCTAAAGATTCTCGAACGTTACTAAAAACACAAACTATTACTACATTAGTAAAACCTGTGAAATTTGGTTTATATTATCATTTTGGAATTTGTAGAGAAATTGAAGATTTAATTAAACAACACCGTCATTTACCTTCTACGTTATTATTAAAGGTAGGAATAGATGGAATTCCAATTACAAAAAATCCCCCAAGTCAGATGTGGCCAATACTTGGATATTTTTCAAATATATCATTAAAAAATCTTAATATTTTTATTATTGGTGCTTATTATGGTAAACATAAACCAGAAAATTGTAATGAATTTTTAGATGATTTTGTAAACGAGTTAAGTAATCTTATAAATGTTGGTATAATATATAATAATGTACATGTAAAAGTAGTACTTGAGGCTTTGATTTGTGACACTCCTGCAAAGTCATTTATTTTAAATGTTAAAGGTCATACAGCTAAAAAGTCTTGTGTTAGATGTCAAACTCTTGGTGAATATGAAAATAATCGTGTATATTTTCCTCAATTAAATTCACTCATTAGAACACATGATGCTTTTATATCATATTCTGATTCCGAATATCACTGTGGGAGTTCTATATTAACTAAAATTCCTAAATTTGATCTTGTCAGTTCTATTCCATTCGATTACATGCACTGTATTTGTATTGGAATTATGAAAAAACTATTAATGTTTTGGATCGGTGGAGTTAAACGACACAAATTAGCTCTTCCAAATAATTTGATATCAGTTTTAGATAAAAGATTGAATGATACAGGTCAATATATACCATTAGAATTTCAAAGAAGACCCAATGAAAATAGTCGGTTGCATCCTTTACGAGATGTCAGTCGTTGGAAAGCTACAGAGCTGAGGCAAATTTTATTATATACTGGAATGACAATTTTTCATAATATTATTAGCAAAGAAGTATATAATAATTTCATTGAATTATGTGTTGCCATCAGACTATTATCAACAAAAAATATTTCAGATGAGTACATTAATTATGCAAGGTCACTTATATATCATTTTGTGGCATCCTTTGCTCATATCTATGGTAAATCATATATGTCACATAATGTTCACGTTATTCAGCATTTGGCAGATGATGTAAAAAAATTTGGATCTGTTGATAGCTTTTCATCATTTCCATTTGAAAATTACATGCAACCTTTAAAAAAAAAAATTAGAAGTGGAGTTAAGCCATTACAACAATTGGTACGACGCTATGAAGAAAGTAAAACTTTTCAGTCAAATAAAGTAGAACCTTCAGATAAGATTGGGCCTATCAATGTGCGCTATAAATTTAAATGCAAATCAAATACTGTTGAAGGATGTGAACCATATTTTACAGGATGGAAAACTGAAAAATTTGTAATAAAATTAAATAAGGCTGATAGTTGTGTGAAAATGATTAATGGCGATATAGTTATTATTGAAAATATTGTTACTTCAAAATTGAATCGAGATATATTATTAATTGTTGGAAGAAAATTTGATAAACTTGAAAATTTTTTTAATAAGCCACTTCCTTCACAAGTATTAAATATACAAGCTGCTTCAGAACTTGGTAATCTTCAGTCATGGATGCTAAACAATATTGAAGAAAAAATGATTCGTTTACCTCTATCTGATAAAACATTTATTATTGTACCTTTATTGCATCTTCAATGAAGTATAATAAATTAATTTATGTATTTGTGTGTAAAATATTATGAATTTAATAGTAATAGTAATAATAATAATAATAATAATAATAATTATAATAATAATAACAACAACAACAGTTAGGTAAATGTAATAAAAGGTAATGATTATCATTCACTAAAACTCTTAAATTTTATATGTTATTATTAATTATTAATTTTCTCATCATTTAGGTCATCTTGGTCGGTTGTTATATTTACTTCAACCAATGAAGTCCAGCATGTCCCAAATACTTGGCTAATAGATGATAGTACATGTTGGTTTCCGTTTCTAAAAGGCGATAGAAAAATCTATTCTTTACAGGATCTCAAATCAATAAAATGATTAAAAATTGTACAGTTCAGAATAATGATGATGGCATTGCCCACAATATAACAAAAATTGCAGGACCATTTAGTAAGTAAAATTATTAAATAATAATTATATTGTATGTAATTTAATTTATATATGTATTCTATTAGGTAAAGAAAGTCAAGCTAGAAAGGTTTCTAAAGCGTGGTCAGAGCAATCATCCAATAGTGATGATGATAATGAAGTAAAAAAAGAATTTATTTGCCTAAATCAAGCTGTACATCGCCAAAAAAAAGAAAAATTTCATCAATTACTTTTGAAATGCCAATACCACCAATATCCACTGTCACTACAGGTAAATTATTTTCAGTTTTTATTAAACCTTTTGCTTTATATTTTTTCGTTTTAATGAGGAAATTAAAAATGAATTTTGTTTGATTTTTACATTTAAAATAGCTGTTAATACATTAAAAACCAGTCCATCATGCATTACATTTCAACAAAAAATTGATAAGGATTTAAACAAACCTAATAGTGTAGAACTTAATACAGTTGGTGAGGGTATGTATATTTTATTTATTTAACTTCCAGTTTAGTTAAGTATTTATGTTTTACATCTAATTTCATTTATATAAACGTTGCACATATGTATTATGTTTTAATACTTAAAAAACTAACAAGTATTATTTTTTACTGTTTATTATTGTAGTTTTGAGTTCAGATATAAGTCTTCCTAATAATAACCTAAAAACGAATTCATCATGCATTACATTTGAACATCAAATTGATAAGGATTCAAACAATCCAAATAATGAAAAACTGAATACAATTGGTGAGGGTATGTATATTTTATTTATTTAATTTCCAGCCTAGTTATCGGTCATGTTAGACATTCTAATATAATATAAAACCAATTGTATGATTTATAAGTAAAAAGTAAAAAGTAATTAAATATTTATGTTTTGGTACTTACTGTAGTTTTGAGTTCAGATATTATTCCTGCTAATAATACACCTTCAGAAGTAGCTCAACATTTTTCCAAAGTCAGTGAAATGAAAAGTAAGTTTATATAAGTTATGACATTTTTCGCTGAGGTAGAATTAAAAGAATGTATCAACCAGATAAAACTTTTTTTAAATAAAGACAAAATTTAAATTTGAAGAACTTGAATTGCTGTATGTACAAAATAGGTTGAAATTAGAATTTAGTTTCCTATCTAATAAAATTAAGTTTATATCGATATAATTTTTCCAATTTAACACAAAAATGAGTTTACGCAATATAGATTTATTGGACTATTGGTACTTATTAGTTAAGGAAGTACGTTTTACAATTTTAACAAAATTTTAAAATTTGCTTATAAGAGTAACCTTACATTTGTTACACAAGTTAATTAAGGTAATGTACTAATTTATAGTAAAATTAGATGTAAAACATAAATAATTAGTTTTTACTTTTTACTTATAAATCATACTATTGGTTTTGTATTATATTAGAATGTCTAACATGACTGATAACTAGAATAATGTACTAATATTTAAATGTAATTATTAGTAGTACAAAATAAATTATCATTTAATTACACATTATGTATTCATTAAATTCTAAAAAAAAGTATAAAAACCCTCCTAATTTTTGGTTGTACCTCTCTCTGATTTCACATTAACGTATTTTATTTTTATCAGTATGTAATTTAGGTTTAAGTTCTAATAGTTATTCTGTAATTAATACTTCTGACGAGTATAAGAACAATAATTCAAATAAAATAACTACTGGTATTATTATTTTACTATAATTTAAATATTCTTGTCATTTTATCATTTAGTTTCTACGTCCCTAGAAATTCCGAATTATGAAAAAAACTTAGAAGATGTTCAATGTCTCAACCAGTTAACAAGTTTCATTATTGATGCCACCAATGAAGATTTTTCGATAAATGAGGATCACTCAGCTACTGGTTTTACAAATAATAATATGAATTCACTAGATATTAGTGTTCATAATACAACAAACATTGATTCAAATGGTATTTTTATTTGTTATGTATTATGTATAAATACTTATTTAATTAATAATATTAACCATTTTAATTTCAGAAAACTGTTGTTGCCAAAGCATTTCAGACCTAAAATCCGTAATTATTAAAAATGAAAAGTCTAATAAGTCTCTTCAAAAACAGATGATGATTCAGCTTGCAATGTTAAATAATTCGAACACTAAGTTATGTAAATCTATTGAGCACTTAGACTACAATTTGCAGACTATAATGAAAGCAGATTCTAGAATTAGAGCTTTAGCAGTGCCAATCCCTGTATTACCATCAGCATTTATAAATATCATGCCAGTAAAAACAATGGAACAACTACAAATTGTTGAAAATTATTTATCAGAACAAAATAAAGATAATATTAACTATAAAGAAGAATTAGTAAGTTTTAATAATGATTTTTTAGTTAAATAAATAACTAAGTGTACCTATTATGAATTTTTATAAACGAAAAGAGAAGTTTGAAACCGTTCCAGACATAATCGGCGCGATATTTATGTACAATTTGTGAACGAGTTGTTTTCGTATCAAAATACGAACAAGACAGAAACACAATTCCACGAAAAATAATAAATTAACAATAAACTAAATTTTCGACGTTAAGTCACAAATCTTACACACTTACAACTCCAGAACGTATAACAGTAAAGTTTTTATATTATATATGAATAATCATATAATATATGATGAGGGACGTGTGGCTAGCACGCTATACCATACAGTGGCCCCTCAGAACATTACTGCCGATAAATACATCCTGGAGTTGGACGGAAGAAAAACAAAATTATTTTTTAAAAAAAATTAGGGAACGGATTCATATGTAATATCAAAGTACATAAATATTAAAGTATAAATTATAAAATGTGTTGAAAAAACAACACGCGAGATAAAAAAAACTTTGCGCGAGTATAATATAATAAATTTACGTGAAATTTAATTATGTAAAAAAAAAAAAATACAAGTAAAAGTAATATTTTTACTCGAATCCCGCGTAAAATTTAATAATTATAGTTCTTTTAAATGCGGAAAAGTTCAATTAATAATGTCGCCTTTAAGATTTAAAAAATATTTTTAAAACGGCCGAACGGACGGTCCACATCAACTGATGATGATGCAATATCGCGTATTAATTCCGAATTTTCGAATGTCTGAAATTAGGCCGACGCGGTTTCAAAGTTGTGTATGAACGAAGAAACGTTGAAATTTGTTTGAAAGTACGCACGAATTAGTGAAAAACGTGTAAAATTAATGAAATACGACATCAAATAAAATCGATATTTATAGTTTTGATAAAGACTGTGTAGAAGAAATCGTCGAAATTTCTTTATCATACTTTTAATAAAAATACGCATTTCTGCAACGGAATCCGTTCCCTAATGACAGATAATTATACGCGTGTCTAGCGGCTGATAAGAAATGAAAGTTAATCGGTCACACGATAAGACTTGACGAAAAACAATATTATATCGTGACAACGACGGAAGACAACATTATGTATTTTTTAACATGCGAGAGGAGCAAACAGAACACGTGCAAAAAAAAAAACGCGTAGAAAAACCGAACGATTTTAGTTCAATAATAATATTATGAATTTAAAAAAAATTAATATTTTTGACCGATATACCGAAAATTTAATTCATCGACACACACACACACAGTGACGTATTTTCGAGGGGTTCCCGGGTCTCGATTCCCCCAGAAGAAAAAAAAGGTTCAAAAGTCATAAATGACTTGCTATATATATATATTATAATAGGTACAGAGAAGGAGAATATTAATAATTATATTATGTGTTTTTAATGTTTGTATAAACTATAAATAAATAACTTGGGTTTAATTTTTGGTCGACGAAATTAGTTCGACGACTCGCGTCGTCTGTAGTAGGCAATCTGCGTTTAATATTAAATTAATTATTATAACTACACAGTAACACCTGAAAAAGTTATTGATGAACTGTCAACAAAAAAAAGACGTTTACCTTTTGTATTATATAAAAAAAAAATGTAATTTGTATTTTATAATAATAATGGAATGATATAATTATTAATTCATCTCGTATGTATTTTTTATAATATATAATAATAAACTTACCTACTTTTTAGACCCCCCCAGAAAAAATTTGAAAATACGCCACTGCACACACACACACATATATATATATATATATAAAACAAATCTACCGAATACATTTTACTGCTTGTTAAATTACTATAGTTTACTCTAGAATAAAACCAATTAATATACTTATACGTATACACATACATATACGTGTTATACACGCTTTAAAGAATTTAAACAAACAATTGATATCCAAGTATAAATAATATCGTCATTGAAAATATCGACTGTACAAAATAAACGTTTAAAAAAAAAAATCCGTAAAAAACCATATCAACATTATTTTGTCACGCGTATTTTTTTTTTTTATAAAATGTTACGAAAAATACTTTTACCACCTACTTTGTCTAACCGAGAGAAGAATCCAATAATTTTTTTTCTTTTAAACCTATTTGGAAATATTATAGAAATACTTATGAATTATTTAAAAATACTATATCGTATATATACTAAAAATATCTGTACTTTTATCAACGCCTAGTATACTCTCTATCTATAATAACATAGAGCAGCGTTTCCCCCAAATGGTGAGTCGCGACCCACTACCGGGCCACGAAAATATAATACCGGGTCGCATAATTAATAAAATTCTCATATTAAATTTTGTTATTCATCATTTTGTTTGACAACTCGAACTTTTTAGCAAAAATAAATTCATCAATAAGAATAACTATTATTTACAACAAAAATAATAATTATTATTGAGATTATCAACTAGACTTCATGAAAAACCCGTATGACATTCAAATGCGTTTTATTTTGTGCATATTTTTACAAAACGATAAATGTAAAATATTTTGGGGTGTGTCACGAAGGGGAAATATATTAATTACCGGGCCAGGTCAAACAAGAGTTTGGGAAACGCTGCTGACATAGAGGGGGCAATTTTAGAAATACCATAATTTTTCTAATAAATTTACCTAACTGTGGAGGAGTGCTGGTGTCGACCTCATTTTACTTCCAATTGTTTTTATTAAAACGCAATTATATCCCGTCACAATATGGTGGTGTACACAGTGTTTTCAGTTAGTTTTCAACACGGGCTTTCGCCATAGTAATAATAATACCGCGGAATTCGCCACTCGCGCCGATCTCATAATCGGATTTTCTACATTTATAAAACGCCTTGAAAGCGCGTGAACACCGTAAAATATACACACGCCGCTAAAATACGGACGGCGTTTTGTTAGCAGACGTATTCGCAATAACGTAAGATGTCTAAAAAAAAAATCACTAATGCCAAAAATCTAGTAAAAACAATCCGAAAAGCGCAATACCTATGAACCTACCTACCTACACCTAGCCGAGCAAGGGTTTCACATATAAGTTTCGAAATATAAGTGTGTTCCGTAGCCAAGTAATGAACTGTATTTAACGTGAAAACGATTTCTTTATCGAACACGATTCGTATATGGATTATCAATCAGAATTTTACAATATTGCCCCTAGTGTCGGACGATAGCCGATATTAACCGGGTCATTCTGAACTTTACAGGTATACGCTTAAACGAGTTTTTTTTTACGCGTTTTAAAATATATTTTTGATATTTTCACATCATAACTGGTGTTTTAGAACGATTTATCCAGTCGCTCTACCGGTCAAAAATAAATCGATTTTACGCTTAAAAAATAAAAATAACAATAATATACGATCTACGATAGTACCCAATGGAATATTCTTATATTAGTCTAGAGAGACTACGATCTTTAAAAATACCGGTTGTCTCTGAGGCACGTGTACCACCACCATCGTCTACGTAATAGGAATTCATAACCCAAAAATGTGATAACATAAATCCGATTCATTTGGCTCGGCCATAATATACAACATTATGAAAACAACTATAAATACTATAATATTGTGGGGAATACGTATCACTTCGAATGACGACGCTTATATGAAACCGCGCAAAACCCGCTTTTAAACATTGCAATGTAATGTTACACAAATCACGCTCTTAATATAACGTGAATGAAACATAAAACAATTGTATTGCTGGGCAGTTGAGTGCTGAACGTTTTGGAGATGTGTATAAAATATCGATTCGAGTAACAACTTTTATGAAACCGCGCTACAACAATTATTTAACATAACAATGTGATGTTACACATTATGAATAAAATGTACATCGCCGAGATGTTATAGGCAACATCAAATGTTTAGTGGGAAAGAATTCGTTCGTTCTCGACGTTTGAAATTACTTTTTAAACGTTTGAACACGACAAACGAAGTATTTTTTTAAGTCGGTTCGATATAGTTCACTATGTGTACAGCATCTGAATTCACGATCTTTCACGTTTTTTTTAACAAGACATTTCTGCTGGGTCTATACTAGAGTCGATATAACACACGCTTTAGGTAGATAAAATTATATGTCCATAAGAATACACGCAGTATTTTCTTCATGATTTTTTATTAATTAATCTCCGAAAACGTTTTAATTTAAATACCGAATTTGTTCGCGCGCGTTAACGTACGTGTTGTATCGGATGTTGCGAACAACTGTTCCATAACAATATTTTAAATAGTCAATCCACCGCCTGACTTTGAGTAACGTCTTGACTCTCAAGCAGAAGGTAAATACATTTTCTACGGGACTATTACGTTTATTTCACAAGTAATTACACCACGGGCGATCAACTTTTTATCAAAAAAAAATGAGTTTTCCAACAACCATGATGAGTACACATAAATATTATAGCCTAATTTTTTTTTTTTTCATTAGTTTATTAAAGTATCAAACGTTTTACCGAGTCAATTGAATTTATTATACACAGATACAATATTACTGTTAGCGCGATTAAAAATCGACGCCTCTTTATTCCACACACATGAATTCGATATCCACACGACTATTATTAGTTCAGGTTTGGTTTTTCGAGCGACCTCGTTTTTTTTTTTAATTTTTGATTTGTATTTCCCTAGCGAGTACTATTTATAAACTATAGAAGACAATATTTATTTTGCCATGATTCGATTTTTTTTTTACTTTGCCTAAAACAAAACATTTGACGTTTTACAACAAAATGCCTATAGTTAATGTTTATAATATTGAATAATGCGCAATTTATTCGAGTACATATTCGATTATTTCTATTTTTCATATCACACTTTATCAAACAACTTTCTTTTTTTTTTCTAAAGAAATTTCTAACGCAATACAATTGCGTGTTGAGACACTAGACGCATAATTTTTTAATAATTGTGTCGGAAACATATGAGTGTTAAATATAATCGATAATGTTATTTTCTAAATGTAACCACCCCAATTTAATACCACACAATCACTACTACCTATTACCATATTCATTAGAAATTATTTTAGCTTATTTACTTATGTATTTTATACTGTAGGTATAGGTGTATTCTCATATATTTTAACGTATATTATACGTACTTTGTACTATTTCTTAGCACCTACTGTTAATAATAAAATAGCCGTTTATTTATAATGCGAGATTCATATTTTATTACCAGTTAAATATCATTAATAGAACACCGTGTTGTCAACAAATATAATTCGGGAGAATAATGAATAATAAATAATATTGTGAAAAGAGTTAATTCGTCTATAATTTTATGTATATACACGTACTATATAGTGACTGCCGATACATCTAATTAGATAATCACGATATAAACACACGATTTATTATAAATTTTGCAAATAAAAATACGAATAGTTTACCCAACTAATATAATAATACGTAGGCGTTATTACTTTTTCTACACCTGAACCGAATTATATTTTTCATGTCTATAGGAAATTAAAACAATGTCTTTAATTAGCTCATATAGATTACACACTTTTGAACGAATTTAACGGTCTTAGGAAGACGATTGAATTGATTTCTACTACTAGTTCACCTTTGTAAATTTACGCAAGATTTCGACACTGTATTTTAAATCAAAATAAATTAATATTCATAAAGAAACGTTGATGCGGACTTATTTATTAACCCAATAATCCACGTATCTTTTCCTATATATATTTTTTTTTCTGTTTTTTTTTTTTGTACTTTACACGAATGTTATATGCACGATTTTCTCGTTAATTCGTACTTGAGAAAATTTCACTAGTTTTATTTGAAATGGTAACTGCCTGTTCAGATATCTGTCCGACTGGTAGGATTTTCTCGAATTATTTATGATTTGATAAAATAGAAAATATTCCATTCAACAATTAAACCTACATATATATTATTTTAATCTAGTAACGCTAGTTACTTTTAGACAGTTACAGAACTTTGAGTTGTTTACATCAATTCTATCACAAGAATGAATAACAAATATCATCAAACGATATACACACATTATATATATAGGTATAGAGAATGCAACAAAAAACACTTTTATATTCAATGTTAGTTTATTTTTAATCAGTTATTTGAACATTTAATTCACTTCTACCGTTGTTCTCTTATGATGGCACATTTTCCAATGAATTGTTGTAGAAGTGAAGACACATATCATCAGCACGTGTTAGTATTATATAAAATGAACAAAACTGGTTCCAATATTATACGCTGCCTAACAGTACTCCGATTTTAATTTGTTCTTCATTGCTAAGTACACCATTTATGTGAACTTTTAAACCAAATTAAACTTTCGCTGGTTATCCCAAACATTGCAAAACGTTTGTTAATTTCATTATGGTCAATTGTCACGACGTTATTATAAATGTTTTTTTAAAGTTTTATGCAACCACTCACAAACTTAATAAGACCGATAAATTAATGTAAAAAAAAAAAGGCCACTGAATGTTAATTTGTTATCGATTTCTGTCAATATAATAAAAAAAACCGAATTTATTTACTTGCGCGGTTTGACTCGTATTCAGTTTTTTTTCCTGGTGCCTATCATTAACAATTGTAATATTTTCGAACAATATATAATATCATACTTAATAGAGCTATTTATCAATTTATACTTGTTAAATAATCGAATATGCGATTTTTTTTTAAATGTAATACCACACAACCACTATTATATTCATAGCTTACTATTCAATCATTAGAAATTATTTACTATTATATTATACAATGATATACTGTATAGGTATTATTCGTACGTTTTTTAATGTATGTATATCATATATTTTGAAAATAATTTTGTACGGTATCTTGGCTTTTACCATTAATAATAAAATAACTCTTTATGTATTAAATGAAATTTATTTTATTACAACTCGCATAATATATCATTAATCAAATATTTTCGGTATTGTCAAGAATAATTCGTGGGAATATGAATAATAATACTGTAAAACGAGTCAATTCGTCTATACTTATACATGTATAGTTACATACTACATAATAATACGTATACACGATTTATGAAAAATTTTTTTGATTAAAACTTGAGTGATTTTACCCAACTGATATGATAATCAGTACCTAAGCATCATTACATTTTTTCTATGTTCAATCAACTGCATTATAATTACACTTTTCAAATCGACGGATATTTTAAACAATGCACGTATAACTAACTTATACAGATTACATTTTTAAACAAACTTAACCGTTTTAGGGGATTGAAACTTTCTACCTAACGTACCTTTCCAACTGTTTTCAAATAGCAATACATAAAATATTTAAAATAATAGTAATGAAATTGAAATGGAAAGTTCTTAAATTATGAATTTACCTTCTACACTTTCATAATGTTTTTAAAAAAGAAATGTCAACTAAATATTATAATAAAAATACGGCAATTTGAACGATATGTATTTATTTAATAACTTATACCATTTGTTATACCTAATAATATTTTTTTTCTTTCGTGCAGAGTTTCATGTAACTTAATAAGGCTGATAAAATGTAAAAAAAAAATACCATCGAATGGCGAACAATCTATTATGGATTTCAACAATTATTATAAGACAAAAATAACACTGAATTTCTTATTCACAAGCCTACTGACTCACATCATATTATTATATACGGCAATATATTTCTGGTAACTTACGCATTAGTTACGACAAAAAATTCATTCAAATATTGGTAAATTCTAAAATTAACGTTTAAAATCGGAAAATTTACTCATCATAAGACTAATAATAATATAAGACGTGCTAACCGGTACTCGAATAATACATTTTTATATAACCGAATAATATAAGTAAAGAGAGTACAACAGTCGTATATAGATCAATTATATTTTGTCGACTTATAAATGACTTTATATATTAGGTACTAAATACCAAAAATGTACACAAAAGTTGAGATACCTATATTAATTCGATCGAAATGAAGATTTTCGGATCTACAATTAAATCTAAGACACAATAACTTGGTTTTAACTTTATTTAATAACCAATGAGTATTCGGTTTATGCCTCGTTTGAAGAAACACGCTTTTGATCGACATACTATTTTGGCTATCATCGTTAGAATACACACAGACGTTTACTCGATTGAATTTTATCGTTCCTGATGACTGGGCGAGCATACGCAATTTCTATTTTTTTTTTTAACGTCTAATTATACAATTGGGTAAATACTAGCAGACGTATGACCCGAAAAATGTAATACATTCGAAAATAATATTTATTATATGAATTTCATTTACACGTATTATGCATGACAAAAAATAGTACTATAGTACCGTATACGGGTCACAAAATTTGTTCTCTAAAACCCAATAACTGTTTTCAACGTGTCGAATTTAACCATCTACACATAATAAATGTACGAGCCGTTTAAAAACACCACCACCACCTGCGCGCAACTCGAGCGCAATGGTATGTGGAGTTTTCACGCACTATGAATACAAAACGGTATCAAAACGGACGTGTCAATCAAAAGTGAGGATGGAATTCTAAACTCGTTAGAAGGCGAGATGGACTGACAAGATGGTCGAGTGTTTTTGAAAATAACCGATTTTCATCCCATCAATCGTGTGTGAACATAAGCACAACATCGGGATTCTCTATATAAACAACAATGAAGTAGTAGATTTAAACTTCTTCGATCAACAGCTCTATGAAAAGTCGTTTTTTTAAACAGTAATTACACTAAAAATTTTAAATATCCTGTACAAATTGCCTCGAATGCATACAAATTTCTCAAGACGTTTATTTCCGTATTTACTATTAACATTTTATTTTTAAATATACTTTTTAATACTTTCGATATAATAATAATATTATAAACAGAACGATTTTTAGGGACAACTTATTTATGTATACACATGCCTATGGTTCGTGTTTATTATAAATCTAATACAGCGAATTCCTTTAACCGTAACTAAACATTCGATTTGTTCTTAGAAAACTCGGAAGTACAATAGAAAATTTTTAAAACCTGCATACATGTTATGACTACAAATAATAAAACTTATTATTATAACCTAACCTAACCTAACAACTACGTGATTACCACAAGACATACTTTCTGTTTACGTAATATTTTTCTATAGACATAGAAATACTAGTTCACGTTAATAAAGTGAATAAAAAAAAAGAGCTTTATAAATTTATTTTTTACATGAAGAATAATACCATTTTTTTTTTTTTAACGTGTGTCAAAACATTTTACATCAGGCTTATGTTATATATATGTAAATCTACTTTTACATCCACATGATCTATCGTGTCCTTTTAACTTCCTATTAGTTTGAACTTAGGAGATACAATTTGAATGTAGGAGATGCGAATTCAGATTCCATTGTCAAAAAAAAAAATTAGAAATACCTAAGGCTCAATGTACATTTTTAATACGTTACATTATTATGAAATTTGGAATTTTATAACATTTCATATCAAATGCCAACCATTATTTTGTGATTTCCCTAAATCATCGTTACCCAAAGCGTTTAAAAAAATACAATTAATTTATAGTGAACAAATATTTTTAAATATTATTAAGTAATAATAATAATAGTGAATACTAATAAAATATTCTTCATATACTTAGGAAGTAATTAATTTCAATGTGATAAAAAATAAAGTTTTGACTTCTAGTAAGGTGTTTACATGTTCTACTTGTATACTACATAATCTTAGCTTCACGATATATTCTTTTCCGTGGAATTCAACTTGGAACAAAACCAGACTTCTATAAAGACATAATATTAAAAAGTTGTCTAGAGAACCTATTATACACATAACAATCATTAAAATTTTTATAAACAATATTTAACTGAATTAAATTTAAACTACGTAATTATTTTCCTAATTATAACGAATATAGTTGGTATTTATTAATATCGATATCATATAACCTATTCTATAACGTTTAATAGGTAATTCAATATTTGTAATCAATAACGACGTTGTTCGATTTTATTCTCATTATTTTATTTTATTATATCAATTGATAATATTATATATGTTATGTTTTATTATAATTTTTTCATATTATATTAAATTTTATATTAAAAAAAAAAAAAACCGTATGATATATAACCATGAAGTTTTAATGAAAATACATGTAACGTATAAGTAGACAAACCAATCTCATATAATACACCAAATACAACAAACAAATCACATGCGCACTATTAGCTTACAATAAATTTGCATGTTTAACCTTCAGAATTGTATTAACAATAATTTGTTTCTAATAATATATTATTGTTTTTGTACGTTTCGTAAATATTGGACAGTGACATTTCAAACCATAATGTATTAAATAATCAAACACACACGTTGTATGAAATTATTATTATAATACATATTTGGCGTCAAGATCTCATTACCCAAGTATATACGTTTTATAATAGTAGTCCTATAAAAATATATATCGCTAGTCGTTAAGTGAGTGAAACATGCAAATTATAGTGTAAATAATACAGTTTGTCAAAACGTTTTAAAAAAAATTATTTCCTTACATTTATTAAACCGAAGCGTTGTACTTTCATCGACTGAACTACAAAAACACTTGTGGTCGAACACACATTTCGACCACTGCAGCAGGGAATAATATAGTTGCTCATCACTGAACGCTGTGAAATTTTACATTAATCACGTTTATTGAATAAATTATATAATAAATATATAATAATATCTTTTTTTTTTTTTTTTACCATAATAAAATATAAAAATAATTATCACTTGAATAAAACCGGCATAGAATACCGAATAATCTCAGCTACCTATTACAAAACATAGGTGAATCAAGAAGTTGGATGACGACATATGCAAGTAGTTTAGTATCTCTATATAAAAAACTGATTATCACGTCATAAATTCAATACAGTGGTTGTTCGTCCGAGAACGTTCTTCACATTGACTGCAACTTCTAATGTTTTGCCGAGAGTCAATCAATTTAATATTTTCTAAAAAAAATAGTATTATATGTGTTTCTAGCATCAATTGTGACGAGGTCTGAAAATTAATTTCCTATAAAAACAACGTAAATTGGGACAGCTGATTTTTTTTTTTTTTCTAATATTTTATATACGTCAATAATAAATACAGTGTGCAGAACAAAAAAAAAACCGCACTGCTGTTACTATCATCAAAATATCAAAAATAACAACCTTAAAAAAAAAAACACTTAAAAGGTAGTAGTATAATATTAAACCTCATTTCGAAGCGTATGATTTTTATAGTCGCGTCTAAAACTTGGTAGGTATACACATAATACACCGCCTTGACAATTTAGACGCCTATTAGTTTATCAGATCAAACTAATAACTCCACACGTACGTATAATGTATACATATATATTTTTTTTTGGAAGCTCATAAATTTGTATCCATTTATAAAGAACAATTACTATACCCCGGTCATGACATACATTGGTACGAGAATATATCTAAAACAAATTTAAAAAACAGACACATTTAGATATAATAATTTATTATAGTTTACACGAAAATAATAATCAGTGGCGCCGAACTTAACAGCTGGTACGTTTTAATCGTTTGAAACAAAAACGAACCACGTTATTTATCTCATAATAACAAAGGTTTATGTTACAACAAGAAGTATTCAACTTTTATAAATTAAGTCGTTAGATTCTGATATTTATCAGACGATTGGTTCATGCGTTCTTACAAGTACGTTAAACCTTCTTAAGCCTTCATTATACGCCGCGAAAACTAATATGGTCATCAAACAGTCAAATAAAATTATAATTAAGTTATGATAATATTTAAATTAATACTAATTAATTTAAATAATTAAATTTAATTCAAGACAGAATTCGGCTCCACTGAAAATTATTATTATATAATCTTAACAAATGAAATATGTCTAAATTGTAAAATTTTTGACTAAAAACAACGCATGCGTGTATTATATGAGTTGGTTATAATATCGAGACTGGTTTGTTTATTGATAATTTTACGCGTAAATTTTAATATCTGTATTTTTTTCTATAAATAAAATAATTAAAAATAAAAGTACTTCCAAAGAAAAAAAAAAGCAATACTAAATCCAAGAGAGTATAATATTTTATGTTCTCTCCCAGTTTTAAAAACAACGTAACACAACATAATCGAACACACACACACTGAAATCTGAACCGCCATCGTTTCTACCTTTACGGAGAACGTAATAACTAATATTATAACAATATCATTTAAACGTATTTATAAATTTATTACGAGTTTGTTCAATAAAGAAATCCGAAAGATGTCAAGAGTACCGAAGAGATAACCGATTTTGTAGAAGCGCAGAGAATGCGAACACATGATGGGAATACCGAAATAAACGGAGACAAAGAGCAGCTTTGTGGAGTGGAGACCATATGGAAAGACCTAAGATGACGTCCAAAGAAGCGATGGATGGAAGGGGTGATTACAATAAATTGACGAGAAAGGCTTGAAGAGAGCGTTGACGACGGAAAAAATGTTTATGGAATTACTATATATTGTATCATTTAATTATATTTATATCATTTTAAAAACCTAATTAAACATAACGTAAATTAGAGGCGGGGTTTGATTAATCCAGTTCTTCGGGGTGAAACGAAAATTTTACCTACCTACCTACCTCCTACCTCCCAAAAAATTTGGCGTTAAATTAGATTAATAAATGATATATTTTTTTGTCTACCATCAGAACTGATATTATAAAATATACATTTAATATTCGTATGAAATTTGTTTTGAGCGAATGTTCATTACTGCTATATGTCCAGTATTAAGTTTTAGTTATATTTTTAACGGTCGCTTATAGGTACCTACTGGCTACTTGAAAAATCTATTATTAAAATATTATATAATTATTATGTAAGGGTCATTACACTTTCTTCTACGTTTGAACCGTATCATGTTCTTCAAATCAACGGGAATTAAAACCAATGTCCTTATCAACTCATTAAACAATACACTTCAAACGAATTAAACAGTCTTCGGGAGACGATTGAATTATTCTATATTTGGTGTACATTTATTTCTCGACTAGATAGTTCAATTTTATAAATTTACGAACAAATAGGACACTATATTGTAACACTATGTTCTTATCAATGGTGTATATAGAGGAGGGGCGGCACTCTGGGACCGAACCCGTAGTGAAATGTCATGTTCTATTTTAATAATTTGAATAAATATTTAAAACACTAATGTGATGAATTAATTAACGTAATTAATAAATAATAAATACTAAGAGAGTAATCTATGCCAATACGTTTTATATTATTAAATTTATTGATTATCACGTTTAATAAATAATATACAAGTTATAATGACTCTTTTTCCTTTCATAAACATACATCCCCAAAAAATACCCATAGACCTTATATATATACTTAGTATGAGGTCTACGACAATACCACGGTTGCAATCTAACGTAAAACCACGGTTGAAAGTAAGTATTTTGGTAACAACAGCAATCAGACTATCGTCAATCGTTTTCATACACCAGACGGTGTGAGCTATTTTTCGAAATGTTATTTCCACATTTTGTTATATTATAGTATTGTGTTTATATAATTATTTTAACGTATACTTATTTGAAATCGTATTGAATATACCGATGTTTGCATCAATAGCAAATGAAAGCACTGAAAACGACGATTAATATTATATAATTCTTACTTAAATTGTATACTATACTATCATTATTCATAGCTCGTTCATTATATATTTATATAGTTATTAGAAATCTATATGTGAAAATAAATTTGTAGGCTTTTTTCTACACATTTGAACCCAGTCATGTTTTTCAAATCTATCGGAATTTAAAACAATGTCTTTATCAGATCATAAAGATTACACTTTTAAACAGATTTAACAATTTTAAGGAGACTATTGAATTATTCTACGTTTGATGTACATTTCGACTAGTTCGCCTGTGTTAATTTACGCAAGACTTCGACACTACATTTTAAATCAAAATAAATTAATATTCATATAAAGAAACGTTAACGTAGACTATTATTATGTTATCCACGAACCTTTTTCTATATCTTTTTTTTTTTTTTTTGTACCGTACACGAATGTTATAATATGCAAGATATTCTCATTAATTCTTGCTTAAGACAATTTCAAGAGTTCCGTTTTTTTATATTCAATATTGGTTTTTTTGTTTTATTCAGTTATTTAAACGTTTAATTCACTCCTACCGTTCTCTTATGAAGCACATTTTCCAATGAATTGCTGTAGAAATGATAACACACCATCTGCATGTGTTAATAATATTACAACACTACTACTACATATACACACTACTTATTATATAAAATTAACAAAACCGGTCCGAATACACTGCCTAGCTGTACTTCGAATTTAACTTTTCCTCACTGCTAAGTACACCATTTATGGAAATAACTTTTTTTTTTTTATTAGTTAAGATAACTTTTAAACTAAATTAAACTTTCATTGGTTATCCCAAAACTTTGAAATACGTTTGTTTGTTAATTCATTATTGTCAATTATTATTATGATGTTATTATGTTTTTTATTTTTAAGTCCAAAGTTCTATGCAACTACTCACGAACTTAATAAGACCGATAAAATGTAAAGAAAGGCCACCGAATTTTAATTTGTTACCAATTTCTGTAATAAAAAAAAAGAAAATTATTACTTATTTACTTGCCGTTCGACTCAAATTCTGTTATTTGTTCCTGGTACCTATCATCACCGATTATAATATCTTCATACAACAATATAGTATCATACTCAATAATATCAATGTACTCGTATACGTGTTAAATAATCGAATATGCTATTTTTTTTCAATCTAAAACCACACAATTACTATTATATTCATAGTTTACTATACCAGAATCACTAAAAATTATCATTTATTACTATTTATCAATATTCATCGAATTATAAATGGTATTATGCCCTATAGAGCTATTTATCTATTGGTAACATATAGTATATATATATACCTGTTAGATCTGTTAAATAATCCAATTTGATATTTTTAAATTTAATAATACCACACAATCACTATTATATTCATATTAGGTATACGTTATAATATAACTGTTATACATTGATAACTGTATAGGTATTCGTACGTATTTTAATGTATATCATATGTTCCGAAAATAATTCTGTAGGGGTTCTTAGCTTTTTACCATTAATAATAAAAAACTCTTTATTTTATTAAATGAAATGTATTTCATTAATACTCAAATGTATCATTAAAAAAATATTTTCCGTATTGTCAAGAAGAATTCGTAGGAATATGAATAATACTGTAAAATGAGTCAATTCGTCTATACTTATACATGTATAGTTACATACTAATAATACGTATACACGATTTATGAGATGTTTTTTTGATTAAAACTTGAGTAATTTACCCAACTGATGATATGATAATCAATACCTAAGCATCATTACATTTTTTCTATGTTTGATCAACTGCATTATAATTACACTTTTCAAATCAACGGTAATTTTAAACAATGTACGTATTACTAACTTATACAGATTACATTTTTAAACAAACTTAACCGTTTTAGGGGATTGAAACTTTCTACGTAACGTATCTTTCGAACTGTTCAAATAGCAATACATAAAATATTTAATAATAATAATAATAATGAAATTGAAATAGAAAATTCTAAAATTATGATTTTACCTTCTACACTTTCATAATGTTTTTAAAAAAGAAATGTCAACTAAATATTATAATAAAAATACGGCAATTTGAACGATATGTGTTTATTTAATAACTTATACCATTTGTTATACCTAATAATATTTTTTTTTCTTTTGTACAAAGTTTAATGTAACTTAATGAGGCTGATAAAATGTAAAAAAAAAAAATACCATCGAATGGCGAACAATCTATTACGGATTTCAACAATTATTATAAGACAAAAATAATATTGAATTTCTTATTCACAAGCCTATTGACTCGCATCATGTTATTATATACGACAATACTTTTGTTTCTGATAACTTACGAATTAGTTACTAAAAAAATTCATTCAAATATTGGTAAATTCTAAAATTAACGTTTAAAATCGGAGAATTTACTCATCATAAGACTAATAATATATAAGACGTGCTAACCGGTACACGAATAATACATTTTTATATAACCGAATAGAAGTAAAGAGAGTACAACAGTCGTATATAGATCAATTATATTTTGTCGACTTATAATAAATGACTTTATATATTAGGTACTAAATACCAAAAATGTACACAAAAGTTGAGATACCTATATTAATTGGATCGAAATGAAAATTTTCGGATCTACAATTAAATCTTAGAAAGACAAGATGACTTGGTTTTAACTTTACTTAATAACCAATAAGTATTCGGTTTATGCCTCGTTTGAAGAAACACGCTTTTGATCGACACATACTACTATTTAATATTAATTATAACACGGATCGACGACGGATCAATGACTTTTATAATTCTGGCTATCGTTAGAATACACACAGACGTTTACTCGATTAAATTTAATCGTTCCTGATGACTTGGGCGAGCACACGCAATTTCTTTTGTTTTCCTTTTTTTAATAGCACTTTTCAGACAGAATTTTTCTTATTTTTTTAACGTCTAATTATACAATTGGGTAAACACTAGCGGATGTATAACCCGAAAAATGTAATAATACGTAAACACGATTTATTAGATTTTTTTTTATTAAAACTCGAATAATTTACCCAGCTGATAATATGATAATAACATTTTTTCTATGTTTGACGAACTGCATTATAATTATTATAATTTTCAAATCAACGGGAATTTTGAACAATGTACTTATTATCATCAACTTATATAGATCACATTTTTATACAAATTTAACCGTTCTGTGGAGACGATTGAATCACTCTACCTAATGTACCTACCTTTCGAATATAGTTTAAAAAAACAATACACAAAATATTTAATGATAATGAAATCGAAATATCAAATTCTGAAGTTATACCTTCTACACTTTCATAACGTCTAAGACAATGTCAACAAAACATTATAAATATACGGTGACTTAAACGACATGTATTATTTATTTAATCAATTTTTTTCATATTACATATAACTAACAAGCACTTGTACTTAGACCTTACTGAAATTGAGTAAAAAAAAAAAAATCTCATAACATTTTACCTAGTCGTTGTAATAATAATAAACGTTCTATCCATTTAATTTTCATGAAGTAATTTAAATACGAATACAACACTATTTCGACGTTTTTCCAATATTAATTACGAATTGCAGCACACTGTATAATAATAGTAACCGTTTTTAAACATTACAACTTATGAATTAAAAAATATCTCGTGTAGGAACTCTATAGAATATTATCAAAAATACGTTTCACCCTATAACAAGGTATCGTCCAACGAAATGTATAGAATTATAAGATTACCGATTCTTAAACGTTTACAAGGGGACTGAGTAAATGTACTCATCCGGTAGAATGATTTGCAATTGTTTTTTTCTTTTAAATCACATTTCTATTTAATAATGGATATCAAAATTTAAAAAATAAAAATACCGAACAGAAACTAATGAATACCTTCCTAATATAATATAATATACCAAATTATAATAATAATTTAACAACAGCGGTATCTTAGTATGTCGTGAAACTACGACCTATCTATCATCTACGACAGGTACCAACCAGAAGCCACGAAAGTCTATATAAGACAGTAAATCGACAGCTCGATATTTGGTGAAAACGTTCTATCCTCGGAAACTAACGCAAAAAAAAAAAACAATATTACCGTTTTATTACCGACTACAGAGCAGCTGGTGGAATTAATAATATAATATACATAATATATAAAGCATTATTTCATAGCTGTTTAGATTGATAACAATAATACGCGTTCGTCGCGACGATATCGGTGAGCGAAGATCGACAGTTGCCCGTACTACTCCCTACCCGCGTTAAATGTGAGACCGAGGTAATCTCACCGGCCGGCCAAAAATACGCGATTTAATAATATTATTGAATAATACGATTATGTATTGTAAATTATTATTATATTGTTGTAATATCTACAAACGGCACCAGCCACGGTCGTCGTTATATATATTATTATTAGGGCCAACACTTGTATGCATTTGCATATTTTTATTGGTTGGTCAAAAAAATAGCTAGTTTATACCAAAATTTGTTTCATATAACCTAACGATGCTGTATACGAAATTTTATTTTGCATATTATGGCATTTTTGCATTTTTAGGGCATTTTTTAGTATTTAGTATACTTTTGCAGCATATTTAGGATCTTAAAGACTCGAGAATCACAAAATATTAATTTGTTTCACTCATATACCACCACCTTATTATGGCCTGTGGGTAATTCAACTTATTTATAAAAAATAAGTAAGGTTAGAAGATTAAGTTAGTGGTACAAATGGCACTGATATTAACAAAAAATTTGAAGATGTTTTTAATAAAAATAATTCTTACAAAAATTTCTAAAGCAGTCGTATTATCCGGTGATGTATCCACGTTAGAAGGTATCCCAGAAGATTTGACAAGCAACGATTTGTTGCATTATAAATACGCACCTATTATTACATCCGTTGATGTAGAACGTTCTTTTTCACGTTACAAAAATTTGTTAACGGACAATCGACGCTCATTGGTATTTGAAAACTTATCCAAATCATTAATTGTTCAATGCAATAACGTCGAGTAAGAATTAAAAAAATGTTTATCATTTGATTAATGTTTTTGTTTAACTTATTATTTATTAATAACATTAAACATTTTTGTTTGGTTTTCAGATGAAGAGAATACCAACACATTTTTGTAAATCATTGGCAATAATTGTATCATAGTATAATATATAAAAAAATAAATCATTTAATTATTATTATTATCGTATGGTAAATCATTTAATTAAAAATAGAACATTATTTACAATAACATTTATTTTTAAAGCATATTTTAAGGGCATATAATTGTTGGCCCTAATTATTATTGTTCTTAGTCTTTCAAAACTTGTCCTACGCGTCGTCGAGTATGTAAAAATTGTTCGTCATCCGTCGATCGTCGCACGTAAAAACGCGTACCTGATGTCTGCGTTTCGAATGGCAATTATAAGTCATATTTCGCGATTTTTGAGACTTTGAGTGTAATTTATCCGTAGGCGGATCTACGGGGTATGCCGGGTGTGCCAAGGCACACCCTAAAGAAAAAAAAAATTATACAATTAGTATAATACAGTTTGTTTAGTAAACAAATGTTGGATACTTAAAATATTTTGGACTTTAGTGTATGGAAGAAAATTATGAGCTAAAAAAAAAAAACGTATAAAATGGGTGAATTTGTTTATAGCCTCCCCTCTATATTATAAAAAAATAACTACAAAAAAAGGCCGGGCACACTCAAACGTAAAAAAACTCTGGGTTCGCCTATGAATTTATCAATTACGAATTATAATAACTAACAGCTCTAATAGCTGTGGTGGAAATTACAAATAGCGAATTTTCAGTGAATTGCGTGACTCGAATAGCCGCGATTATTGTATAATTATACCGATTTTTATTGTTGTTACTTTTGGCACTGATCGCTGTGTTATTAATATTTTTTTCTGTCAGGATGTTATTTACTTATTATACATACACAATCGCGAACGCGAATTGGCATTTCAATCATTTATATTGTGTCTCATATTAGGTCATATTGTTGTATGTTTATTATTTTATATAGGTCCACCTGCGCTCCACGAAATTGTGAGTTTTATTTATATTATTATTATTATTAATTTATTTGTGTATTTTAACTGTAAGTTACCTATCTTTGTCGAGCCGAAGAGGCTAAAAAATACCTATTGTTTACCTATATTTTTTTACACTGTTATTGAGCCAAAAAAGGAGTTAATTTTATATAATTATTATTATTTATTTACATGTTTATTTTACAAATATTATTATTATTTGTTCTTTAGTGATATCCCAAAGGGGATAATATTTACCAATTTGTGAAGTACCTATTTATTTTTATAATATATTTCTTCTGTGTTGTTGTAAATATTATATTATTTTGTCATTTATTAATTATTTGTACCAACAATACAACAATTACCAATTATTACCATAAACCGAGTTACCATTTTTTAAATGACAGTTACCACTGTTCTTAGTTATAAGTAAGTAGGTAAACAACACTATTGGTCAATATAATAATATTAAAGATATTTTTAATTTATATTCGGAGGTGTCCGAGCACGAGGAATATTATTTCTTGCTCCCGGCCCGAACAAACAAATAGTAGAATAATTAATTAAATAATAATTATCGCCAACACGTATTTTTTAGTCGTTCGATATTCCGCAGTGTAACGCAATACTATAAAAAGCGGACGATGTCGAAAACCGGCAGCAATACTATATTTTCGTTTTTCACGTCGAGTTTATATATTATATACATAACGGAAAAAATGTTTATGTTCAAGAGAAGAACTTTTTTATTTCCGAACTTTTTATATGCCATCCATTCAAAACGCGCGTACCGACAGTGACAGCGTGGATTTCACTTTTTAACTACTACACGGCGCGTTATGTTTGCGAGTATAACAACACACGCGTTTATATATATATATATATATGTAGTGAGAATATACTCTTGTACAACAACAACAGTTGTAACGCGAACATTTTCTGTTTTTCCTATACAATAAGTGTCATTTATATTGTTTTTGTGATCGCTGGGACACTTAAAAATATATTTAAAAGAGTGAAAAACATAAAAAAGTTAAACGGTGTTGAATAAATATTTCACTTTTATGCTTTTGCCCGGCGACAACGGTTAAATTGGTAAAAAAAAAAAACAGTGTCGTCGTAGTAATATTATATAGTGTAGTAGTAGTAGTAGACGTTTGAAATATATTTTATTATTATTATTATTATTATTTCAAATCCGCGAAACACTGCAGACGAATAAATTATATAATATTAATAATCCCTTTTTTACGATTCAAAATAAAAACATAAATCTAATATGTGTGCGCGCGAAAAATACATCATACACGTACTGGATATTATATACTTGTGGGTAACTTATGAAACTCTAAAATAATCCGTTTATAATACCGTTAAAATTACCATCGTTTTTTTTTCGTATCGTTTTTCCAAAGCCATTTGTGTTTCTAATGATTACAAACATCGCGTTTTGTTGTTATTCGATTTTTCAATGCCAATCGCGTTTTTATGATTTTTGAACGCCCGTTATTTGCGCGTTCTACATTTTCGAAGTGTTGCAACAAATCGCGCAGAATTAACCGGAATCGACAAATTCCGTGCCGCTTAATCAAAAATAGGGTTGCCATTTCGTTTGAAATGGAAAACCGGGACACCCCATTCATATAAATAAAATTGTCGAATCATAATTCCTAATAATATTTATTAATAACTTTTTAACATATATTTTTACAATTCACACAACTTCACAGTTACTTTTTATATATTTATATATACTTTTTATCCATTCGTATTGTTTTGATAAAATCGCTATCGCAAATCGCCTTCAATGGGGCAGTAGGTATAGGTTAAAGTCATTATTACACAATATAATATGAATTCACATAATCTGTGATTATTTCTTGTACACTCCGGCTATACGTATATAATATATTGGGTATAACATAATATACATTTTTATTAGGTACCTATTATAACGATTTATTATTTTGTTTTCTGTACAAGTACGGGGAAATAGACGACCGTTTTTCGCCCAGCTTTCATAATATTATTTATTATGAATATTAATTTTTTATCCGTAAGAATACACCATATATTATTAAAAAACCGGGACCGATTTTAAAAGAAGAACTCGGTAGTTTTACACGTCCCGGCCGGGATTTCGAATAAAACGGGACGACGGTGTGTTCTAAACCGATAGTGTCCCGGTCAAACCGGGACGAATGGCAACCGTACGCTTAAAATACGTTTGATTAGACGATAGGCGTGTTTTCGCGATTAACCTGGTTATGTTTATTATCAGTCGTGTTTAGACATTTTGGTTATTGGTTGAAGATCCGCGAAAACGATGTGTTTATGGTTATAGACAGTTATTAGAGATAATACAAAACGATAAGGGGCCCGGTGCCGATATTATTATTACATATATTGTACACTGATTCACACTTATACAGTTTTAAATACAAATCAAAAATATATAAAAACAATATATTATTATTATATTATATTTATGGATTCCCATTTTAAATTTCCCTCCTATTATCGCATTTCCGTTATCAATAACCAAACAACGTAAACATTAAATTTGATCGGTTATAAAATATCAGTAACCTAGAACCAAAATGTATTACCAAAGTTACAACCAAAATCGCGAAAACGACTTGTTTATAAACAACAGTAAACTGGTTACATTTGGTTAATCGCGAAAACACGCCCGATATTACGGATTTTTATAAACGAAACTGGAAGTTCCAGAAACCGTTCCAGACTTGATCGGCGCGATATTTATGTACAGTTTGTGAACGAGTTGTTTTCGGATCAAAATACGACGAACGAGACAGAAACACAACAATTCCACGAAAAATAATAAAATCAACAATTTAATAAACTTCTTTTTTGACGATAAGTCACGAATTTTTATTACACTTGCAACTACAGAACGTATACACTATGATTTATATAACAGTAAAATTTTTATATTATATATATATATATATATATATGATGAGGGACGTGTGGCTAGCACGCTATGCCATACAGTGGCCCCTCAGAACATTACTGCGGATAAATACATCCTGGAGTTGAATAGCGTAATAATATTATACGGAAGAAAAACAAATTTTTTTTTTAATTCTCGACGACGTGTATTATTATTTTAAACGAAACACGTCCTACACGTTTTTGTTAGAAACTTCACGCGACATATAACGATAATTAGGGAACGGATTTATACGTGATAAAGTACATAAATATTAAAGTATAAATTATAAAATATGTTGGGGTAAAAACATCGTGTGGAAAAGAAACTTTGTGAGAGTATAAATAATTTATGAAAAATACGTAAAATTTAATTATGTAAAAAAATAAAATACGAGTAAAAGTAATACTTTTTTTTACTCAAATCCCGTGTAGAATTTAACAGTATTATAGTTCTTTTAAATACAGAAACGTCTAAAATGTCTTAGGATATTTTTAAAACGACTAAACGAACGCTCCGCATCAACTGATGCAATATCGCGTACAATTAAATATTTTTTATAGAAGAAAGATGTCTGAAATTATGCCGTTGATATTCGTAAATGTGATGTTTTCGTCCGTTATGATGTGATTTCTGTGTTATGTATAAACGAAGGAACGTTGACATTTGCTTGAAAGTACGCACAAATTAGTGAAATGTGTAGAACTTTATATTTACTCGTATAATGAAATACGCTATCGTTTTAATAAAGACTGTACGAATCATATTCTAATAAAAATATGCATTTCCACAAGTGAATCCGTTCCCCAGTGATAATTACATGCGTGTCTAGCGGGGCTGAATAAGAAAAGAGAACAGCTGAAAAGAAGAAAAGCCTACTAACCAACACACGTAAGTATATAGATGCCAGAACAATTTTTATTAAGACTTTTGCTTGGAGTGTTCTAATACATGGTTACGAAACGTTGACATTGACCAAACATGAAAAAGACGTGGATGAGAATGACAAAAACAACTACTGTACAGAAAAAAAAACAAATGGAAGAAGGAATATATGAAAAGAAGGATCTCTCGGAATAAATAACGAAAAGAAAAACTGAAACTAATTGGACATATTATCCGTCCTAAATTCCTGAACAACGTCTTCGAACGTAAAATTAACTGATCTAACCTAGGAGAAGACTACTTCTTCAAAGAACTAGAAGAAGACCACATGAACTGTCCATCCTACCAAGAACTCGAACTGTTTGCAAAAAATAGAGGAGTTTGCCTGCATAGAAGCTGAAAAGCGGCACCTACAAAAACGGAGTCTATAGCGCTGTTTGACGGACAATTGTTAAACGTTATACCACCACGCACACAATACAGTTCAGTCAGTCGTTAATACCTGACAAACACGAACAACAAGTCATAACAATGTCGTGAGACAACAATATTTTAGGTAAACAAGGACAACGAGTATATTAGAGTTCGCAAAAAACACGCATATCATCATCAAGATGCATAAAAGTAATATATAACACAAACAGAATGTGATGAAAACGTATTGTATATCTTAAAAATAAATATATATTATATATATTCGGCGAAAAATTTAATCCAATACAAACACAGACAATTAACACTATATATTTCGAACAAATCTACCTAATACTTATTCATTTACTTGTTTACTCTTGAATAAAATCAACATAATAATATATTTATACGTACCTACGCATCTCATCATATCATACTATATCAATCGATAGTTATCGATTAAACACACTCTGAAGGATAAACTAATAATCGTTTTAAAACAATATCCTGCAAATAGATACATTTCCATTGGAAGCATCGACTATAAATAATAAACGCCTAAGAAAATTCTACGAAAAACCATTATTATTATTATTTTCATGGAGTTTCCGCTCACTTTGTGACACAAATTTCTTTACCATTATAAAATTTTACGAAAAATACTTTAAGGGAACAACACTTTTTTTTTAAGTATATTTGGTACAAAATACTTGGAATAAATTATTTTAATACTATATCGTTTACATACTGAGAAAATATCTGTGCTTACATTAACGACTACCTATACTACCTACCTCCTACAGAGCATCGCGTACGTTTTAAAAAAAATCGTGTAAAACGTAATTTTTTTTTTAATAGATTTACCGAGGAGCTGTGGAGTGCTGGTGTCGATCACATATTTTATATATCCAGTTTTCAAAACACAATTATTCCCTAGTAATAATAATATACGGTAAAATGTTTTCGGTTAATTTTTAACGCGAGCTTTCATCATAGCAATATATACCGACTATTTGCGACTCGCACAGTTCGCATAATCGTATTTTCCACATATTACCTACACATTACCTATACACTCTGATTATACAAAACATGGGGACGTCTCATTAGCCGACGAATTGGCAATAACGACCACACACGTAATTAAAACATAAATATTTTCAGAGAAATTATAAAAAAAAAAATGTTTTTTTTAAAAATTAATGTTAATTAAATTGTCAAAAATATCAATACGCCGAGGTTACAGGAAAAGTTTATGATGAAAACAGTCGATCTCGTCGTGTAGTTTTTTTTCTCCGGGTCTTTGGCCTTCATTTATTTTTAACTCGTGATTTTAAAATAGCGGAACATTTCGAGTCTTCCGTTTGGGTAAGTTTCAAGTTTTGTTTCGCTTTCCGGAGAAAGTTTTTACGGTTGTTTTTGTATTACGTAACGGGGCAGGGAGTGAACGATCCGAGGAAGCGAAAAATTCTACTAAAAAACACGAGCTAACTTAATCGTCGAATAATCAGTTTGCGCTGACAAAGAGGTGGAAAATGGTTTATTTTGATAATTCCCGAATGAGGAATGTTCGACAAGCGCCGTATAATTAATTAATTATTTACCACGGAAAAGGAAATGAAAGTTTATAGTTTTGTTACGACGGAAGGAAATAATAATAAAAACAGTGGTACTTTCGCAATACAAAACGGACCGTTATTAAAAAACAATCAAAACATTTGTAAACCAAATAAAATATACTACCTATTCATTATACGATTGATAATACAGTAAAATTTCTTGCAACGCCTAACCACCACTTGTAATGTCTAGAAGAACACAAGAATAAAGAATTATGGTTTTGGACCTATCAAGAAGGCTTGTCAATCCATCGCCTAACTTCTGAGTAACGTCTGAATTCTTAAGCAAAAGATACATTTTCAACGACGGGACTGTGCTCAGGTCACATTTAATTCATTTCAATTAACACGGTCACACGGGCGATTGACTTTTTATCTGAAATCATTGAATTGAGGTTTCAACAACTATGGTAAGTATATTATGGCCTAATTTCTTTTTAATCAATTTGCTCAACATTTTACCGAGTAAATTTAATTTCTACACAGAAAATTATTAATACAGTTTAAAAATCGACAATTTCGATCGCGAGATGATAAGCTTCTTTACACCACATACATAAATTCAGTATCAACGTTAGTTTAGATTTGGTTTTTCGAGCTATCTCATTTTGAATTTTTTGTTTTATGTGCTAATATAAATAATACAGTCTACGAAAATATTTGTGTTAACTTCCCTATAGCGAATACTTAGCGACAAGAAGATACACCCAAAAAAAACTACTGGTATTTTTGACAATATACAATTGTCAACACCTAACAAGTTTCAATTTGTGAAATAGATAAAAAATATTATCAGCGTGATAAGATATTTATTATAAATAATAATTTCATTTATTCTTGTGAAAACTGTATATTGTAAAATATACTACTGATAATAGTAACAGAAACTGTTGTTAAATTAACAATACTATTTTTACATTTCTAAAATAATTTTATCTATGATATAAACATTTTTTCAACGTGATAATATACATTGTAGCACGGAACATTTGATTGTAGTGAGTACTGAGTAGCATTTGCTATATATATTATAGGTTATAGGTATTATGTCATTCGTACAGTGCGCGTATTGTAAACTGTTTACCTCGTGTTTTTTTCCGATTATTCAAATAATTATAATTAAATTTATAAATTAATTTTAAGAAAACTGGTTAATTGTCCTGCGTTGTATATGTTTATATATTATTAAAATTCACACATATTTTTTCCTTCGGGGGATAGAAATAAAATGTATTTATTTTTTATTTTAGGAAACATATTTTATGAAAGATGGTGTAAACAAAAACCCAAAGGGAAAGTTATATGCGAAATATTATAATTCAATGAGAACTCTTAAATCCAGTGGCTTGGTACCAAGTAAAATACCAACAATTAATGCATATAGTAGACATGACAGACAGTTTGGTAATATGTAAATTAGTTATTATTTATTGTTCTTTACCAATTACCTAGTTTTTAATTGAACCGTTATTTTGCTATGATTTGTGACAGTTACACAGATCACATGTGATTATATGAAATTTACTATATGAAAGAACTATCATGTTTAAACGTATCTATGTACTAATATAACTTTATTTGTACTAATGACAATAATATATTTAATTTTATTATTTTAGAACCGGAATGTGAAATTAATCATGTAATAGAAAAAATTATGTATGATGTTAGTTGTTCATTTCCTGAACTTGAGAGTTTATGGAAAAAAACAACAAATCATAGATTAAATGATATACAAAATACTTCTTCTACCTCTGAAATTCTTAAAAAAATGGAAGAGTTATAAACAACCACTTGGATATAGACTTGTATGTTTCTATAATTATTAATAAAAATATCAAATACCTACCTAAAAATTATAATGTATCTATTTTATTTATAGATTGATATTGACTTTAATACACTTTATCCAATGTTAGATGATCAGATTAAAGACAGTGCAAGTTGAGGAATTTTTCAAAATTTAAAGGATAATATTTCTGATATCATCAGTGAAAGTAATAATTAAAATAATTAAATATAGTTTTTAATTTGTATCATATGTATTTAATATGTATGTAATTGTTCACAGATCAAAAACATGCAGTTACGTTTTATCTATTACATGCCATTTTGTTCCTACATCAAAGAAAGTCACCAAAGATCATAATGGCAAAAGGAATTTAGTGAAATATTCGATTAAAGATAGTCAAGATAATTTCATTGTGTTCAAAAACTCTATACCAGACATTGAAGAATACATAAGGATGCGTCAAAACGAAAATGTTCCTATTCAGCCTTTTATATTAATTTGTGAAACCCCAAACAATCCAAAAGAAATTATTGTATTTTTTGATTGTATTAAGTACAAATTATTTTCTATAACATCAGCTATAATTGTTTGTTTTAAAATTTTTCATATATTCAATCTAGAATATCCCATACAATCTTCGATCGTGTGACTTTTTATTCAAAAATATTTGTTTACGTTAAATACAAAATATGATAAAAGCATATCACACCTTAGGGCAAATTTTATCTGATTTAAACTGTAATGAATAAATATGTAAGTTATAATTTTCAAATATAATATCTTGGTAAAAAAAAATTATTTAATTATTTTACCTATATCTAGGTACATACAATGCATATAATGTGTAATACTTTCAAATAATTACATTCTATACAATAAGTAGTGGTTTTAATAGTTTTAGGGGGTAGTAGTAGGTATTTTACATTTTTCATCATTTTCCTATAATGAAACCTATTACCTATTAACCTACTTGTATTTAATTATATTATCTTTTTAATATACATATATTAATTTTTAAGTTAGGGAAGAGTTTTTTCTCTTCATATCACTCTCTTCTCAAAAGTCAAAACTACCACTGTACGTATATATAATAATTTATTTAATGGAAACAATATTGTCCAATTAACAGAAATATGTAATCTTATTGATTGTGAATTTTGTTAGCAACACAAAAAAATTGTTAAAATTGAATATGGAATCCTACAATACAAAAAGGAATTTTTATTGTGGTGAAAATATCCTATTTTTCCATGAATAAAAAATATATTGTTATTAACAATAATTTGTATCATGAGGACAAAAAGTATTTTCATATTGATAGATAATACTTTTTTGTACCATTGATAATATCATATTATTAATTTGACAAGATAATCTTGTGGGTTGTATGTTAACAAGATTTTTTTCAATCTAACACGGAATTTTATCACTATGATTGTTTTTTTTTTTTGAGTGTAGTTACTCGATTTGTTGTTACTTTGCCTAAAAACAAACAATACCCAACACTTGAATCATTCATAGCTTGTATGTTATAAAAATATTCTATTTCGAAGAATTATTTATTTTTTTATAATAAAAATTTGCTCATTATAAATACCTGATAAGTGTTAATAGAGATTAGTGTTGTGCACGTGGCAACTACTATAGAATATCGCAATTAGAACTATTTGTCCATTTCAATTATTATTATATTTGTGTAATTTAATGAAGACCAAACAACCAAACCTGAATTTCGCAATTTTATTGAATTTTGTTTAGCAATACAATTTATTGTCCGGAAATTTGATCACGTCACTTCGTATACAGACTACAATCAATTAAATCAGCATTAAGTACCAATCAATACGCTATTTAACTCTTTAATTTCATTCCGAAAAAACTGTCATGTAAGACGCTATAGTTTTTTTCCAATAATAATCTACTACGACAGCATCAAATACGTACAACCAAACCGATTATTATGTATAATATCAAAAATATTGCTTTTTAATAACTTGTTAAAAAAATCGATACAAAATTATTTTCTTTACTAACGTTAAACGACATAATCTATACAAATTGGGAACACGATTTCTTACGATTCCGATACAATTACAAATAGTTTGATGCATTTAATATTATTAACAACAAAATTGTACGAAATAAACGAAGAAACGTTAAAAAAAATTTTAAAATATTGTGATTCATATGGAAAATTTTTGTTTCTTGTTACCGAATACATATAATTACACGATTATTATTTATAGACGAGTACTACTACACTATCAATTTGTAGCTTACTGTAAGTCATTAGGAATCAATATGGTAAGAGATAACACGTATATGCGTCATTACACTTTTTCTACATTTGAACCGAATAATATTTTATTGAAATTTAAAACAATGTCTTTATATTAGATAGATCATATAGATTACAAATTTAACAGTTAAAGGGAGACTATTCAATTATTCTACACGTTTGATGTACAACAACATTTTGACTAGTACACTTACGCAGATCTCGACGCTATATTTTAACTCGAAATAAATTAATATTCATAAAGAACCGTTAATGCAGACCCTATAATAACCTATGTAATCCACAGACTTTTTCCTATGTATATATATATTTTTTTGTACCTTATACGTATATGCCCGATTTTCTCCTTAATTTTTTTGTTTAATTTCACTAGTTTCATTTAAAATGAACGAAATGCATGTACAGGATACCTGACTGGTAGGACTTGCTTTCTCGAGTTCCTTATAATTTAGTGAAGTAGAGATTCAATTCAATAATTAAACCCAAGTGTTTTTTAAACTAGTTACCCCATATTTAGACAATTAAAAACAATTGAGTTTACACGAGTTGTAGTATCATAGGAATAAATAAAAACATCATCAAACGACAATATAGAACACATTATACATATATAAAGAGAATGAAACAAAACACCCTCGTTATTTGTATTCAACGTTTGTTTTTTCATTCAGTAATTTTTTGAACATTTAATTCACTCCTACCACTGTCTTATGACGAACATATTCACTAGGTATTATATTTATAGCATACCTACTATTAGGAATTAATAATATGAGAATGAATACTTGGGCGTTATTACACTTTTTCTACATTTGAGCCGAATTGTATTTTCAAATCTACTAGAATTAAGTAAGAACAATATTGTTCTTATTAAATTATATAGATTACACTTTTCAACACATTTAACCGTATTAGAGAGACGAATGAATTTATTCTACACTTGAAGTACCTTTTGAGTAGTTCACTTCTGTAAAATGTACAAATAATTTAGACACTATATTATAATGGAGAGTTCACGTATGTACCTATACCTATGTTATAGTTCTATTTGACGAACTGAACAATTTTTTACCTCACTAATCAAATGTTCTTTTTGATTTTCTTCTTTTTTTTCAGTTACCGAAATGTTACACAATTATTATAGATGAGTGGATGATACTCTTATCCCGTTCATTATTAGTTATTAATAATATAATTCCTACTTAAATTGTATACTATACAATCACTATTCTTTGCTTATTATAAATCGTTATATGATATATATACGCTTCATCACACTTTTTTCTACATTTGAATCACGTTTTTTAAATCTACCGGAATTTAAAATAATGTCTTTATTAGACCATAAAGATTACACTTTTAAACATATTTAACTATTTTAAGGAGACGATTGAATTACTCTACGTTTGATTCTACTAGTTTACCCGTGTAAATTTACGCAAAATTTCGACACTACATTTCAAATCAAAATAAATTAATATTCATATAAAGAAAGAACCGTTTATGTAGACTTATGTTATCCACGAATCTCTTCCTATATTTTTGTTTTTTTGTACCTTACACGAATGCTGTATGCAATATTTTCTCATGAATTCTTGGCTTAAAACGACTTCACTAGTTTCATTTAAAATGACAACTACCTGTACAGATACGACTTACTCGAGTTATTTATAATTTAATGAAGTAGAAGCGACTCTATCGCAAGAACGAATACAAATATCATCAAACAATATAGGTACACACTACACACATATATACAGAATACAAGAAAAACACTATTATTTTATATTCAACGTTAGTTTATTTTTATTCAGTTATTTGAACATTTAATTCACTTGAACATTTATAGAACATTTAATTGATATTAATTTGTTTATGTTATTTGATTACAAAACATTTAATCCACTCCTACCGTCATCTTATAATGCACATTTTCAATGAATTGCTGCTGTATAAATGAAGGCACGCATTATCTGCATATGTTAATATTATTATACCATCAATTCACACATTACAAATGTTGTTAATATATAAAATGAACAGAACAGGTCTAAATATACTACTACTGCCTGGCTGTACTCCGAATTTTTTCATCATTGCTAAGAACACCATTTATGGATACGTTTTTATATTAGTTAGTTAATTCATTATATATTTAAGTCCAAAGTTCTATGTAACCACTTAAAACCTTAACAAGACAGATAAATTTAAAAAAAAAAAAAGGCCACCGTATGTTAATTTGTCATCGATTTCTTTATTATAACACAAAAAAAAAAATATTTACTTGACGTTTGATTAGTAGTCTGTTGCATTTTTTATCAATGTACACTGTTAAATAATCGAATGCGATATTTTTTTAATACTACACACTATCACTATTATATTCATAGTTTAGGTACTACAGTCCTTAGAAATTATTAAGCTCATTTACTGTAAGGTATTCCTATATGTTTTAATGTATATTATATAGTTTATAGCTAATAATAAAATAGCCGTTTATTTAGTAAATTAGATTCTATTACTGTTAGATTTTATTACCTACTTGCATTATATCATTAATAAAACAATTTCTGTGTTGTCAAAAATAATTTGTGGGAATAATGTAATAAATTTTAACTTTATTGTGGTAATAATATTGTAAAACGAGTCGATTCATCCATAATTATACATACATATATATACTTATATACCAATAATACATACACACGATTTATTAAAGATTTACTTGATTAAAACTTGAATAATTTACCCAACTGAGATATTATGACAGTAAGCTTATGTTTGATGAACTGCATTATACTTTTAAACAAAATTAACCGTTTTAGGGAAACGATTGGATCATTCTACACTTGATGTACCTTTCGAATGTTATTCACTTCAGGAAAAATTTACGCATAATTTATATTTCAACTGAAAATGAACTTACATTCATAAAGAATCGTCCATGTATAATACCTATGTATGTGATAGTGATGTTTAACGCACTAAACAGTTTTCTTCAACAAGCATAGTATTTCTTTATTCATTATATTATGTCACGTCCCATATATAAGTCACAATTAATATATCAAATAGCCAATACATAAAATATGTAATTATCACCAAACTGAAATGACAAATTCTAAAATTATACCTTCTACACTTCCATAATATCTAAAAGTTGTCAACAAAAGATTACAAAATAATTATGACATGTACCTAACAAAAATTTTTTTTCTTTTTACGTGCAGTTTTATGTAACAACTTTAAAACTTAATAGGGCATATATTTAAAATGTAAAAAACAATCGAATAATAAATAATAAGCTGAATAGTCAGAATGATCTATTGTCGATTTCAATAATTATTACAAGACAAAATAATATTGAATTTTTTATTTGCGGGCGTATTTATTCGCATCTTGTTATTTTAATACTTTTTATAACTTTCACTAAATACTTTTACAAATTAATAACAACAGAAGTTACGTTCAATCATTGCTGAATTCTAATATACATAACGTTTAAAATCCGAAATTTACTCATCATAAAACTACTATAAGACGTGTTAACCAGGATATAAATACAAAATTTTTTTATACTATATTTATATAGTGAATAAAAAGGGTATGCAGTAATATGTAGCCAAATTCCTTTATATAAACTATGGGTACTCTCTGACTTCTTACACAAGCAAACGACTTTAAAAAAAATATATTAATATTTTAAGACTGAATTTTTAAACGTAAATTAATCACACCTATTGCTGCAGAATAATGTTTTATGCCGATATTTGTACAAATAGTTTTAAATCAACGAAATTATTATGTAATATGTAATGTACAGCGGGTTTTTTAGCGTTTCGTATGAGAAATAAAATAAATTGAAAAAATAAGAACTACTCTATTTGTATACGATACTTTTGGAAAGTGACTACTAACCTAACCCCGTTAGGACTACACAGAATATACATACTCGACCAGTCATTTATCATTTGACGTGTGAAATGTATTATATGTAATTTGTTTATTCGTAAAAAAAAAAAAAAAAAACTGTAACGAACGTATCATTTCTATACCATAATCTAATACTATTTTTTTCTACTATACGTACCCATAACCTATTATATATATATATTTTTTTTTAACCAAGATGTAACTTGTAGTAATATTTTACTGTTTTAATCGACTTGCACTGTAATATGACTGACTATACTCAATAATTACTTATTAAAAATAATAATAATAGTTTATACATTCTTTTAGCTTATACATTTTCTTTTGTACTTGGAAATTTGATTTATGATTTTAATAATAAAGTAGCATTGCATAATATTTATAATATTATACAGTTTTATCACCGTTCTATTTATTCCATATTTCAAATACCGAAAATGTACACAAAAATTAATATACGTGTAACTAATAAATCCGATCGAAATGAATATTTTCTTACCTAAAATTTTGAAAAATCTCAGAAATATATATATATATAATGACTTCCCTACGAATATATTTAATAACCAATAAATGTTTAGTAGTTTAACACGCGTCTGATCGATATATACATTAACATTATATTAATTGGTATTCATTAGAACACATTTGGAAATTATAAATGATTATCCTGTAATGATATGCACTTATATCATTATTGTTTTATTTTCTTTCCTAAAATACTAAGACATTATATGCAAAAATATATTTTAATATAGTAATATATATTAATAAAAAATATCAACGCTTGCTCCTTTCGGAATACCGATTACATTATAAACAAAAAATAAGAAATTTAAGACATGACACGTGCAACGAATAAGTCGCACACTAATTCTTCGAAATTTATATATTAATTACACGCACACGAGAGACAATAATCATCGAATTTGCCTACAATAAAATATCAAAATACAATAAAAAAATAAGGTATATATCGATTTCTCAGGATTAGACCACATACAAATTTCCCACGTAATAATAAATAAGTAGACACCGCGCGTTATAAAAAAAACGCACGCGACTCAGTTCACACAAAATTCATACACGTGTGGGAAAGAGTCTACCGGGATACGCTGAGTCGACATATGTATCATAACGTCACCTCATTGGTAAAGCTGACCACCACCATCAAAATTTCCAAATTATATTTCAATCGTTTATTAAAATTTATACCCTCGGCCTTTCGATGATTTCGTCGTCTCGTCAGTGTGCGCACACTCACCACAATAACAACAACTCAACAAATCGGTATCCCGTGAGGACAGGCATTGATCGTCACGCATACATCGAGTTGTTCAATTCTTGTCGCTGACTTCGAGCTGAAGACGGCGACCCAACCATTTCCTTTTAAAATTTATTCTATTGACTCATCTCACTGGACGCTACCTTGAGTCGTCATACATCAGAAGAGTGAGGTAAGTGTTGTTTTTTTCTATAGAGCTTAGAAATATTTATTTCGCATTTTCTACTGCAATTCTCGAACTCACGACCTCGGAACACTCCTTTCCGTTAAAAGGAGTAAGGTAATAATTCAATCTACAATAAGGGTTAACCAAACACCCCCTTCTTATTTTTGAGTTATTACAAAGTGGCGCCCAACAAAAGTTCAGTTTTTTTTAATATTATTAAATTAGCTTAACTGAGAATTGTCTAGAACCTGCGAAATAAATTCACGCTATTAAAACACTCACAATAAAATAAATATATTTTTATAAAACTTGATAGTTTGAATTTAATTTTTAGATATTTTAACTTATAATTTTGGTCCGAGAGTGGGAAATTATAAGATATAATAATCTTTTGAAAATAAAATATAAATGATTATAAAAATCATAATTGATATAAATTGTTGAATTATAATTTTGTCCGAGAGTGGGAAATTATAAGATATAATAATCTTTTTGAAAATAAAAAAATAAATGATTATAAAAATCATAATTAATATAAATTGTTAAATCATAATTTGGTCCGAGAGTGGGAAATTATAAAATTTAATAATATTTGTGAAAGATATAAAATAAATGATTATAAAAATCATAATTGATATAAATTGTTGAATTATAATTTTGTCCGAGAGTGGGAAATTATAAGATATAAAATTTCTTTTGAAAATAAAAAATAAATGATTATAAAATCATAATTAATATAAATTGTTAAATCATAATTTGGTCCGAGAGTGGGAAATTATAAAATTTAATAATATTTGTGAAAGATATAAAATAAATGATTATAAAATCATAATTGATATAAATTGTTGAATTATAATTTTGTCCGAGAGTGGGAAATTATAAAATTTAATAATATTTCTTTTGAAAGTAAAAAATAAATGATTATAAAAATCATAATTGATATAAATTATTAAATCATAATTTGGTCCGAGAGTGGGAAATTATAAGATTTAATAATATTTGTGAAAGATATAAAATAAATGATTATTAAAATCATAATTGATATAAATTGTTGAATTATAATTTTGTCCGAGAGTGGGAAATTATAAAATTTAATAATACTTTTGAAGGTATAAAAATAAATGATTATAAAATCATAACTGATATAAATTGTTAAATTATAATTTTGGTCCAAGAGTGGGAAATTATAAAATTTAATAATATTTGTAAAAGATATAAAATAAATGATTTAAAAAAAAAAAAAAAAAAAAAAAAAATAAATAAATAAAAAAAAATAAAAGGATTTTTATTATAGATACAAAAATATATATATATAATAATTGTCTCATTGAAATTATTATTATTCTTCGTCAAGAATATTTCTAAGTTAAAAAAAAAAAAAATAAATAAATAAATAAATAAATAAATAGATAAAAATAAAAAATTATATATTTATTCTTTCTCTAAATTTAAATCTTTTCAGATAAAATAATAAGTGTTATAATTTAAATATAAAATTATTTTATATAATAATTATTTTGGTAAAATCATTAATATTTTCATTAAAATATTTCTAAGTTGAATAAAAAAAAATATATATATATATATATATTTTAAACTAAATATTTTCATAAAACAATAAGATTTTCTTATTTTAAATATAAAAATTGTTTAAGAGAATTTATTTTATTTTATTTTTTAAAAATACCTATAAGTTAAAAAAAAAAAAAAAAAAAAAAAAAACATTTAAATTATACTTTAATATTGAGTCTTTTGCAAAATTAAAAGGATTTTAATTTTTTAATATAAAGAATATTTTAAATAATAGTTGTCTTATTGAAATTATTATTATTATTCATCAAAATACTTCTAAGTAAAAAAAAAAAAAAAAAAAAATATATAATAATAATAATATTATTATTAAATAAATAAATAAATTTATATTTTTAAAGTGAATCTTTGCAGAAAAATAAAAAAAAGATTCTGTACCTAAAATTATAAAGAACACTTTTAAATAGAATAGTGTTGTTCTATTGAAATTATTATTATTATCCTTATAAAAAAAATATTTCGAAGTTAAATAAATAAAAAAAAAAAATAATAATAAATAATAAATAAATAAATAAAAGGATTTTATTTTAGCTACAAAAATATTTATACATAATAATTGTCTCATTGAAATCATTATTATTCTTCGTCAAGAATATTTCTAAGTAAAAAAAATAATAAAATAAAATAAAATAAATAAATAGATAAAATAAAAATTTGTATATTTATTCTTTCTTTAAATTTAAATCTTTTCAGATAAAATAATAAATGTTCTAATTTAAATATAAAAATTATTTTATATAATAATTATTTTGGTAAAATCATTAATATTTTTCATTAAAAATATTTCTAAGTTGAACAAAAAAAAAAAATATATATATATTTTAAACTAAATATTTTCATGAAATAATAAGATTTTCTTATTTTAAACATAAAAATTACTTAAGAGAATTTATTTTTTTTAAAAAAAAAAAAAAAAAATACCTACAAGTTAAAAAAAAAAAAAAAAAAGGAAATTTAGATTATACTTTAATATTGAGTCTTTTGGAAAAATAAAGAAGATTTTATTTTTTTTATTACAAAGGATATTTTTAAATAATAATTGTCTGATTGAAATTATTATTATTATTCATCAAAAATACTTCTAAGTTAAAAAAAAAAAAAAAAAAAAAATTAATAATAATAAATAAATAAATTTATATTTTTAAAGTGAAACTTTGCAGAAAAATAAAAAAAAGATTCTGTACTTAGAATATAAAGAACACTTTTAAATAGAATAGTGTTGTTTTATTGAAATCATTATTATTATCCTTATAAAAAATATTTCTAAGTTAAATAAAAAAAAAAATATATATATAAATAAATATATAAAATTTATTAAATATAAACAAATTTCATTTGAAATAATTCTAATTTGATAATATAAAAAAAAAAATTAAATAAATAATTATATATATTTTTTTAATAAATTGTTTCAAATAATATAATACGATTTTACTTTAAATATAAAAACAAGTTTTATATAATAATCGTATTATTAAAATTTTATATTTTTTCTTTACATATATTTCTAAGTTGTAAGAGTAATTATACTTACATTTAAGTAATATTTATTTCTAAAAAAAAAAAAAATAATAATAATAATAATAATAAAAAAAAAAAATAAAAAAAAAAAAAAAAAGATTATTATATAGACATATATAAATATAACATAAATCTTTTTTTAGGTAACAGTATTTATAAGTTAACGCGTACAAATAATTAATCTTATTATTTTATTCTAAATATTTATATATTGAGTTTATAGAAAGAAAAGTGTAATAATTTTTTTTCTTTTAATTTTCTTTTATGAAAAATCAAATTATTTAAATTTATACTTACAAAATAATTATCTGATAATTATAATAAATAAACTTTTACATTAAATCTACGTAAAAATATTTTATAAATATCCTTAAAATTTTGCTTTTAATTCATAGTAAATAAAATAAAAACAATACTTATAAAATACAATTTTATATTCTTTTGTTCGTATAAAAATATTTTTTAAGTCCAACATTATTCTATTATTATAATAAAATTATTTCAAAGATTAAATAATAACTATAAAATAATTATTATATATAATTTTTAAATAAAATATTTCTACCCCAAACTTACGAAAATAATAATAAATAAAATTATTATTATTTTAGTGATAATATTTCTAAACTATTATATAGTATACAATATATTCATATATGTGGTGAAATCTTTTATTTTTTTTGTTTACTTTTAAGTCTAATAGTGGATTAGGTTAAAATAAAAATAAATAAATAAAAATTCACCTATTATTTTATAATTCTATTTTAACTTGTATGAAGTTTAATTACTCTTTACAAAAAATAGTAAATTATTCTATCTACTTAAAACCAAGGGAATCATATTAAATCAAAAAAAACAAATATAATATATAATCTATTTTAACAAGATAAATAATAAAAATACATATGTCACAAGTAGAACAAAATCGGTTCATATTTGATGACATAGATTTTTCAAACGTATCAACGACTTGGGTACACAAATCAAATAAACAATTTCTGATAACCGAACTTTCTAGAAGAAATTTAAAAACAGTAGGAACATTAATTGATTTAAAAGGTAGGTTATTACAGTATTTAAAGGGCGAATCTACACAAGACGACTTTGAAATTTCTGTAGGTAAAACAACATTTATACCGGGCCCTATAGTACACGTCGAACCATCGATAGAAAAAAGTAATATGGCTGATAGTAAAAAACCTTTCTTTAAACCGGGGAAATTTGCTGGCACTATATCGGAGAACCTCGATCAATTTTTAAAACGTTTTGAAAGGGCTTCGTTAATAAATGGGTGGACTGACTCTGAAAAATCACAATTCATTGCCGTATATCTAGAAGGGGCAGCACTTACTTTCTATGAAAATATTCACTATTCACATGACTTCATTAGTTGGGATGAATTAGAGGCTCGTTTTAGACAGGAATTTGAACCTATTGCACAGACTGATATGCTAAGAATTATGCTCGAAAAAAGAAAACAATTACCTGACGAACAAACCATTTCATATATCAATGAGGCAGAATCGTTATGTAGACGCATAAATAAAAATATGCCACAGGGAGAATTAGTTCATAATATTATGAAGGGATTAAAACCATCAATAGCGCGATACATAGGAATTATGGGTAATAAAACTTTAGACGAATTAAAATCTAATATAAAAAAATATGACATGATTGAATTTATGATAACCGGGGAAGCACAACAATCTCCCTTTGATATTGAAAACTCCATAATTCAGAATAGAATTCAACGAATCAATAGTGACGATAATACTAATGAAAATAACAATTACAATAACTTACGTGATGAAATAAATAATTTAAGGAACAATTAAAAACACTCAGATAAATAACACTAGTGGTAGTTACAACATAAATAACGATAATCAATATAGGAAATACAGCAACAAATATAATAATGGATACAATAATAACCAACATTTAAACACCCATAATAAACCCATAAGGACAAATCAATCCCAAAATAAAAACATTGGTGGGCCTCACTGGAATGGACGCTCATTTCCATATAATAATACATCTACATTCCCAAATAATAACAATAACAACAATAACGTACAACAAAATGGCAATCAAAATTATCAAAATAATTACCAACCACATAACAGAAATTACGATAATATGTCACAGAACAATTCTAAAAAACAATGTAGTTTTTGCTTAAAAACAAATCACACCGAGGAATTTTGTTTTTTAAAAAATAAAAATACTGTTACTTGTCAGTTATGTAATAAAACTGGACACTCAGCAATACAGTGCTACTCATTTGTTAACAACCAAAAAAACTAGATCTCAGGTTAAACTATGCTGATAATAGTTCACCTTTTATTACAGCACAAAACACACAAACAATAAATAAAATACACAACATTTCTGATGCATTATGCATCAATATAGAATTTAATAACACAATAATACCTATAACAGTTGATACAGGTGCAAACGTATGTTGCATAAAACAACAGTTGCTTAACTCAAATCAAACAATACTCCCGACCTTAATCAAACTTTCAGGTCCGGATAATCAACCATTATGCTCATTGGGGATCACAAATTTATATATAAAAATTAACAACCATAAATTTGAAATAAAAGCCCATGTTATAAAAAATTTGTCCAGTAGTATAATACTTGGTAACGACTTTCTTATAAAAAATGACGCTATTATTAATTTCAACAATAAAACAATTACTTTAAACAACTTAATTACCACAAAATTAAACCCCTTTAATATAAACACAAAAAATAACAAAAATGATTCAGAAATAATTAATAAAAGTAATATTATTGAAGTAGAAGGGGATATCTTTGACTCTCCCTCCGATTTTGCTATAGCCCACTGCATATCATCCGATTTTAAAATGAACAAAGGCTTAGCTAGGAAATCTGTCAACGATATGACGTAAGAAATAAACTACCCTTAATTATGCCATATGTTGGGAACACCATATATACACAGCATGATCACAGAACTATATTTTATTTAATTACTAAAAGATCATTTTTGATAAGCCCACTTACAAAGACATCCAAACAGCAATTAATAACTTAAAGCTAGAAGCCATTAAACAAAACAAACTAAAATAGCAATGCCTACCATAGCATCAGGATTAGATGGTCGTGAATGGCCAATTATAAAACAACTTATTTATTCAGAATTTATGGACACTAACATTGAAATTTTCATATATCACTTTAACAAAAAAAACATCACCCAAAATTGGAAAACTAAAGAACATAATAATTTAATACAAAATATACACAATTATTACTCGATGGACATAAAAGAACCAACAAACACAAACATTAAAATCTCAAATGATGACATTTGTGCGAGTAAAGTATTTGCTAAACATAAACCGGGGGAAAATGTTCCCAGCGATGGAAACTGTGGAATTTATGCAGTTTGCAACGCGTTAAACGATAATAAAAATGAGAGGGTTACTTCAATAATGGAAATTTTAGAATTAATCGGTTTAGATGAATTGCCAAATTACTGGTGGTCAGATGAAGAATTGGCGTCTATAGCGGATTACTATAATTTCGATACTTATATTTATAATGACAGTGATAACACAGGTATAGTTCATGGGAGCGGAAAAAGACCACAAATAGTATTATACAATGTAAATAAAATACACACTGGATCCCAGGAACATTAACAAATAAAAATCTAACAAAACTCCTAACAACATAATTCATATAAAAATATAATTCCTATTAAATCAATTAAAATAAATTAATTGCTAGAGAAATCACAGAAAAACATGAACAATTAAATTTAATAGTTATTAACAAAAACCAACCACCACTCAACAAATATGAAAATGAAAATCACATTAATTACCCAACACATACTAACATAGAAACAAAAAAAATTATAAACACATTAGGAACAAACAATGTTACGACCATTAATACAATACAAATAGATACATCTAATACACCTATAATTATAAAAAATTTTGATAGACACCCAACAATCGAACACACAATAATAGAAGCAAAGGAAACAGAATGTATAACAATTGTAGACATAAATAAAAATAACCAATACAAAAATAAAAAACATGTGGATATAAATAAAAACGAAAATAAAAATGAAATAAATATTAGTGAAAAGAATAGCGGGATTAAAAATAAGAATATAGACACAAATAAGCAAATAATTCCACATAATATTGACAAAATCTGCACAGAAATTAACCATAAAATAAATGACCATAATGAAATATTACATTATAACGATAAATTAATCGCGAAACCAAACATAAATAACACCAATCAAATTGATACCACTGATAACAAAAACAATAATTTAATAACAAATATACAACAAATAATAAAAGACAATACTAAAATAAGTTTCCAAGATACTAATTCTATACATAAAGAAAAATTGCCTACGAGACTTGAAAATAGCAACGCAACTGCAAATATAAGTTATAACACGCACGATAAACAAATTATAACAGACTTTGAAGGAACGCCTTTCTCCATATCTCCCAACTTAAATACTTATCAACATAATCAAACAGTAAAATTATTAACTGAATTTAAACATATATTTACCACAGATACGTCCAAAATAAATGCGGCTAATATAACGCCATGCAGAATTAATATGAGACCAAATTACACCGATCCTAAATTTAATGCCCCTCATAGAGTCTCACCACAACAAAGGCTAGAATTACAAAATCAAATCGAAAAACTTTTGGAAGCCGGCATAGTAAAACCTACGGTTTCAAAGTTCGCAGCCCCAGCATTCCTAGTAAAGAAAAAAGATGCGGGATCTTACCGCCTGGTGGTGTCATATAAGGAACTTAATGATCGGGTAGAAACTGACCAATACCCAATTCCACGCACAAATGATTTGCTAAGAGCTTTAGAGGGCTCAAAATATTTCACTTCTTTAGATTTAAATAGTGGGTTCTTTCAAATTCCGGTGAATAAGGAGGACCAATATAAGCTCGCATTTACTTCTGTACTCGGCTTAATGACTTTTACTAGGTTACCACAAGGTTTCAAAAATAGTAGTGCCATTTTCCAAAGGGAACTAAACAAAGCTTTCTCACCACTGTTATACAAATCTCTAGTAATTTACATTGATGACCTAGCTTCCTATGGAAATAATTTCGAACAAGCACTAAATAACCTAAGAAAAGCTTTTGTTATAATAGACAAAATGAAATTTTCACTTAAAACAAAAAAATGCCATTTTTTTCACACAGACATAGAATTATTAGGGCACAAAATTTCTACAGAAGGTATAACACCACTTGACAGAAATACTAGAGCAATTACAGAATTTGGAATACCCAAAACAATTAAAAATGTTAGGTCGTTTATTGGCATGTGTTCCTATTACAGAAAACATGTCAGAGATTTCGCCAAAATAGCACACCCACTGTCAGAACTTATAAAAAAGGGATCCAATAAAATTATATGGCTCGACGAACACAATAAGTCTTTCAACACATTAAAAAGTATCTCACATCAGAACCCTTACTTAAACATTTTGATGATGATAAACAAGTATTTTTAACCATTGACGCATCCCTTTTAGGATTAGGTGCATGTTTAGAACAATCACACAACGATATACTACATCCTGTTGGTTATGCCTCTAGAAAACTTTTAGACACTGAAAAAACGTACTCTTCCACTACATTAGAATTATTAGGATTATGCTTTGGCATAACATATTTTAGAGAGTATCTTTGGGGTCGTAAATTCACTGTATTTTGCGATAATATTAGTCTACAATATTACAAAAACTTAAAAATACCTTCAGCAAGAATAGCCAGATTGACTTTAAAACTATTAGACTTCGATTTCCACATAATCTATAAAAAAGGGAAAGATAATAAAGTAGCCGATGCGTTATCTAGAAATTTTGTAAATAACATAAATACTATAACTGATGTAAATCAATACGAAAGCAACTTAGACACAAACTTAAATGAAATTAAAACTTATCAAAATAAAGACAATTTTGCTTAGAAATAATTAAAGCTTTAAATAACGAAGACACCCAGATCAAAATAAAAAGAAAATCAAGACAATTTACACTACATGACAACATACTATATTACAAACGCTTTACACCACTCAAAACCATACAGAAGATTTTAGTTATACCACAAATACTAACAAACAAAATATTAACAGCTTATCACGAATCACCTACAGGGGGACATACCGGGATATCAAGAACAGTACATAAAATTCAACTTAAATACTATTGGGACACATTAATAAAAGATACCACTGAATTCATAAAATCTTGCCCACAGTGCCAAAAACATAAAAAATTAGAAGGAAAACCCATTGGTTTTTTAAACCCCATACCAGTATTGACCGGAAAACCGTTACAAAGACTAACATTTGACTATTTAGGTCCATTGCCCCCTAGTAACAATAACAAATACATCTTAGTAGCGATATGTAGCACCACTAAATACGTATTCACAAAAGCAGTTCCGTCTGCGACAGCGGAATCAACAGTTAAATTCATATTTGAGATAATATCGCACTGGGGGTGCTTTCAAAACTTTTCATCAGACAGAGGTACCCACTTTAAAAATAAATTAGTAAATGATACCTGCAATGCACTTGGCATAAAACAAATATTATCAACTAGTTATTCACCACAAACACAGGGATTAGTAGAGAAAATAAACGGAACTATATGTAGCTCATTAAAAAATTACATAGAAAATAATCAAACGCGATGGTCATACTACCTACCTTACACAACTATAAGTTACAATTCAACACCACAAACTACTACTAAACAGAGTCCATTCTATTTGATGCATGGTTTCGAACCTAACTTCCTATTGATAATAAAATAATACCCAATAACATACCATATGACATACAAAAATCACTAAAGGAACTCTTGAAAATTAGAAACAAAATTCCACAACTTATAGAAAAGCACAAATTACACAAAAAAAATATCATGATAAAAACCACAGAATAATTCATTATAATAAAGGTGATTTAGTTATGATAAAATTTCCATTTTTAGAAATAGGAAAATCTCCCAAACTAGCACCCAAATACAGAGGACCATATGAAATCCTCGAAAAGTAAATGATTTAAATTATAGAATAAAATTCACACTAAATAATCGTGAAACAATAGACACTATTCATGTTAGACGTCTAAAACCCCATTTTTCCAGAGAAAAATGCGAAAAAGAAGGAACAAAATAAAAAAAAAAATAATAATAAAAAAAAAAAAATATATATATATATAAATAAATGATAAAATAAAATAAGTAAATGAATAAATAAAAAATAATAATAATAATGTGTATGTAAAAAAAAAAAAAAAAAAGTTTCGCATACAAAATGTATGCACAAAATACAATTAATTTTAATCAAAAAATTAACACTTTATCTACACTTCTTAACACTACTTTTATGATTATTTATATGATTTAAAATATTAAATGTAATTTGTTTTATAAAAAAATATGTTAACATATTATGTGTATGTAAAAAAAAAAAAAAAAAAAAATTTTGTAACTAAATTATAAGATATAATGTAGTAACACATTATAGTAGTCCTGAAATAATACAGAAAAGACGAAAGATACTTATTTCTGTTATTTGACACATATGTACTCTTAGAGATTCATATTTTATTGTACCTAAACATGTATGTATATACATATTTGGATTCAGAATTTAAAAGCATAAGGTTCAACTCATTCTATATACAAAAATGTAACAAGATCTATGTAAAACTTAAAACAATTCTTTAAATGTGAATCGTTTCTATTTACAACATTATTTTATAATTTTATACGTCAAAATGTAAAGATAACAAGATTCAAAAAAAAAAAAAAAAATAAATTGTTTAGTCTAAATTACTAGACATAGTCTGTTCTATAAAAAAATCTGTACCAAGATAATATAAGGATATTCATTAAGTTTAAAATATAAGTTGTATTAAAGTGTACACAACATTTGTGTGCTCTAAAAAAAAAAAAAAAAAAAAAAAAAAATTTTATTATTTAATTGTGTAATTTTAAATAAGATAACTGTTTACTTCCATAAAATAGATGTATACAAAAAATTGTGTTGTATTTAAGAATATCATACTTCATAAAAAAAAAAAAAAAAAAAAAAAACTTTAAAATTGTAAAGCAATCATTGTCGTCCACCCCGATGCGATGTTCAATTAAAAATAGCAAGACATCCCAAGCTCAAGATAGGAAACTTCATGTTTCTAACTATCAACATTAATCTTTGGCAACTCAAAGTTCAACCACAGCATTTCAACTTTCAACTTTCAACTTTCACTACTACATGTTCCAACTTTCAACGTCGACGAATCAACTTCACGGCCCACTGCTTTTTTCAACTTTCAACGGGAACTCAACTTTCAACTTTCAACATTCAACTTTGAAGTTTTGGTTTTTTCTTTCAACATCATGAATTCCATCTTCTGACCATGGTTGTGAGGGCACAACCCAAAAAAAGACTGGGGTGGATGTAATGATATGCACTTATATCATTATTGTTTTATTTTCTTTCCTAAAATACTAAGACATTATATGCAAAATATATTTTAATATAATAATATATATTAATAAAAATATCAACGCTTGCTCCTTTCGGAATACCGATTACATTATAAACAAAAATAAGAAATTTAAGACATGACACGTGCAACGAATAAGTCGCACACTAATTCTTCGAAATTTATATATTAATTACACACACACGAGAGACAATAATCATCGAATTTGCCTACAATAAAATATCAAAATACAATAAAAAATAAGGTATATATCGATTTCTCAGGATTAGACCACATACAAATTTCCCACGTAATAATAAATAAGTAGACACCGCGCGTTATAAAAAAAACGCACGCGACTCAGTTCACACAAAATTCATACACGTGTGGGAAAGAGTCTACCGGGATACGCTGAGTCGACATATGTATCATAACGTCACCTCATTGGTAAAGCTGACCACCACCATCAAAATTTCCAAATTATATTTCAATCGTTTATTAAAATTTATACCCTCGGCCTTTCGATGATTTCGTCGTCTCGTCAGTGTGCGCACACTCACCACAATAACAACAACTCAACAAATCGGTATCCCGTGAGGACAGGCATTGATCGTCACGCATACATCGAGTTGTTCAATTCTTGTCGCTGACTTCGAGCTGAAGACGGCGACCCAACCATTTCCTTTTAAAATTTATTCTATTGACTCATCTCACTGGACGCTACCTTGAGTCGTCATACATCAGAAGAGTGAGGTAAGTGTTGTTTTTTTCTATAGAGCTTAGAAATATTTATTTCGCATTTTCTACTGCAATTCTCGAACTCACGACCTCGGAACACTCCTTTCCGTTAAAAGGAGTAAGGTAATAATTCAATCTACAATAAGGGTTAACCAAACACCCCCTTCTTATTTTTGAGTTATTACACCTAAATTTACTAGACTCGCGATAATATACGCATCATGGGCAATTCATGCATAATTATTTATGGTCAAAGTATGTAATAAGAATCAAAAATTAGTGTATACGAACGTACGATACATGGTCTCAAGCCGACGGGGACTGCGCGCAGTTAACCACCACATTATTATATAGTATACGCTTGCCTACAATTTATACTATTTGAATACAGTACCCGAATAATACTTTTTAGCAGCGACGAAATACTAGATTTATTTTTTTTATATATAAACTCAAAACTACTAAAGAACAATTATTAGAGTACGTATATATTATACAAATAATATAACAATATTCTCGTGCCAAACCGTTCGACATTGTGAGACCTATAATAATATGTAATTTTTTTTCAAAATACAATTTTAAACGTTTTCATACGATTATAATATGACGATACCAAAATACTGAACCACAGAAATATAAATAGGATTTCAAATCGGTTTTATTAATACTCTAGACATTAGAACTCGAAAAATTCGTACAAAATACCGTGGACAGAGTTAAATAAAGTGAGAATGGAAAAAGCTTGGTGGTGGTAATCATAGGCGTGTCTACGGGGGAGGCAGGGTGGGCACCGGCCTCCCCAGTGACTTAATTTTTGGCCTCTTGGCTTATAATCTACCGTGGTCGGAAGTATAAATATAAAATATTTTTAAAAAATAACTACTAAGTAGCACATTAGTTGATTGGCCTTATTTATTAGTTGTAATAGCATAGGAAACCAATTTTAAGATCAAGATAATCTTTAATTTTGTGGGGTGAATAAAATTCCAGGTGCTATGTAATTGCCATACAACAAAAGTCACAAATATAGATATAGAATATAGATCGCTGTAGTAAGTAAAAAATTTAAATTTTATAACTGGCCTCCCCAGCCATGGAGGTCTGGACACGCCTATGGTGGTAATATTTAATTTAACGCGACGATATCGAGTTTTCTTTTTCTCGGACGCGAGACGGAACATATTACGTCAGACTTCCAGTGCCATTAACAAAATAAATATAAATCAATTTACCAGTTCCACATAATTAAACGTGTTATTTTTAAACTCTTAGTTTGAACTTTAAAAACATACGCCTCCTACAGTCCTGCTCAAATAACAACATAGGACATATTGTATTATAATAAATTATTATACGTAACACGACGATTATGACATTTGGAAAATTACCATTCCGTATCAAATATCAACCAAAATTACAATATTTTATTCTTTAATCGTTAAATCTAAATATAGCTTCATATTATATCTTTTTTTTTTAAAAAAACCATTTTTCACCTTAAAATTGAAGATTTATTAATATAATCGTCATTCTAGTTGTGTAAATGTTGCCATAATATTTTTATTTTATTTGTAAGTACGAGGATTTTATGATATTTAGAATAATGTTTAATTACATTTTGGGAAAAGAAGCATAATAATAATATGTTATACACTCCGCGAACCATTACTGACCACGCGTATACCTATTTATACGAATTACAATGCGACTTTGGAATTGTATATACACTACTGTATCGTCCGTTAAGCACACATTTTAGTGAATATTTTATGATTATTATTATTATTATTATTATTATTTTATTATTTTATTATTATTATTATTATTATTATTATTATTATTATTATTATTATTATTCATTGGTACGGAGACACGAAGTAAAAGAATAACAAATAATAATTAAATTCATCTACTCCAAAATATTACACGGTTTTCCTGAATTATCCTTAACCAAAACGATTAATATTATTGTAATAATAATGAAATGTTGTTTCGTCTTACACAATCCGTACATATTTAATATACTTTGGAAATAATTTCAACGGGATTTCAGAAAGTATAAACTTCCAATGAAGTCTGTTTACATGTTCTACCTATAAATACTACAAAAAATTCTAAGTATGACTATCTATTCCTTTCTATGGAATTCGAACTCGGAACGACTCCACCACGACAAAACCATACTTCTATGTACATTATTAAAAAGTTGTCTTGACAAAACTATACACACAATATACATAGGTATTATCGATCATTAAAATTATATAAAAAAAAAAAACAAAATACTTGACCGAATTCAAATTTAAACCACATAATTATTTTTCCTAATTATAACGAAATACAGTCGATATTTATTAACATTGAAATCTTATTATAAGCCATAACGTATAATATATAATTCAATAGTTTTAATCAATAACGACAACGTTGTTCGATTTTATTCCCATTATTATAATTCATAATATTATCATGTTTTATTATAATTTATTCATATTATATTTGTACATTTAAAAAAAAATTATGATATGTAACTGTGAAGTTTTAAAATGAAAATACATGTAACGTAGTAAGTAGACAAACCAATCTCATATAATACACCAACTACAAACAAATCACATGCGCACTATATTAGCTTACGATAAATTTGCATGTTTAACTTCAAAATCGTATTAATATTTTTTTTTTTTTAATTTACATTATTGTTTTTGTAAGTTTCGTAAATACTGGACCGTGACATTTCGAACTATAATGTATTAAATAATCGAACACACACACGTTGGTATGAAATTAAAATAGTTGTTTGATGTCAAAATCACATTTACTAAAAGTATATATATATATATACGTTTTACAATAATAATAATTCTATAAAAATATATATTGCCGGTCCGTTACGTTAAATGAGTAAAACATGCAAATTATTTATCGTGAAAATAATACATTTAATCGAAACGTTTTTAAAAAATTATGCCCTTACATTTTTATTTAAACCATAGTGTTGGACTTTCATCGATTGAATACTACAAATACACTGGCGGTCGAACACACACATTTCGACCCCTGCAGGGAATATAGTTCTCTTCACTGAACGCTGTGAAATTTTACATCAATCACATTTATTGAATGAATTATAATAATAATAAACATCCTTTTACAATTTTGTTCATTTTTTTTTTTTTTTTACCATAATTATTATAAAGTATAAAAATAAATATCACTTGAATAAAACCTGCACAGAACACCGAATAATCTCAGCTACCTATTACAACATAACACAGGTGAATCCAGAGTCTGAAACCGACAACATACACAAGCGGTTCATCAGAGTATCTCTCTATAAAAAATTGAGTATTATGTCATATTATATTCATTGTTCGTCCGAGAACATTCTTCACATCGACTGCAACTTCTAATATTTTTCCGAGAGTCAATTTATAATATTTTTTTACTAAAAAGCATTACGTGTGTTTCTAGCATCAATTGTGACGAGATCTGGAAACGTTTATTATCCTATAAAAACAACGTAAATTGGGAAAATTGATTTTTTTTTTCTAATATTTTATATATATATATATACGTCAATAATAAATACAGTGCGCAGAACAAAAAAAAAACGCACGGTTACGATTATCAAAATATCAAAAATTACATTTTTAAAAAAAAAAAAACTTAACAGAGTATATTAAACCTCATCGTGAAGACTATGATTTTTACAGTCACAGCTAAAACTTGGTAGGAACACGCCGCCGTGATAATTTAGACGCGTATTAGTTTATCAGATCAAACTAATAATAGGAAGATAATTTTCCACGTGTATATTTTTTTCGAGCTCATAAATATTTGTCCGCGCATATAGATAGGACAATTTTACTATACCCCGGTCATGATATACATACATTGGTACGGGAATATATCTAAAACAAATTTAAAAAACAAACACATATATTTAGGTATAATTTATTATAATATGTTACTTGAAAATAATCAGTGGCGCCGAACTTAATAAAAAAAAAACAGCTGGTGAGTTTTAATCGTTTGAAACGAAAATAAACCTTTTCAAACAGGAAATATTAATACGATGGTACTGTGGTTTCCAATTGACTACATTACACTATCACGTTATCTCATAATATCAAAGGTTTACTACGACGACGAGTAAAAGTAGTAGTATAGAGATTCAATTTTTATAAATTTAGTCGTTAGATTCCGTTATTTATTTATCAGACGATCCACGATTGGTTTCCCGCGTGCTTTAAGTACGTTAAGTAATATTATATTATAATATATAATTATATTATATTATCAATTATATATAATATTATAATTGAATTTAACCCAAGAGAGAATTCGGCTCCACTGAGAATTATTATATTATCTTAACAAATAAATTTGTTAAACGCTATAAAGTATGTCTAAATTGTATAATTTTAAAAACTAAAAAAAAAAACAATGCATGCGTGTATCATATGAGTTGGTTATAATCGAGACTGGTTTGTCTTTAGATCATTTCATAATATATGTATTTGTTTTATTTTTATAAATAAAATAATTAATAATTAAGTAAAAATACTTCCAAAGAAAAAAGTAACATTAAATCCAAGCGAATATTATTATTATATTCTCTCCGGATGTCAACAACAACGTAATAACAAAATCGAACACACACACACACTGAAGTCTGAACCGTAATCGTTTTCCATCCGTACATTATCATTTCACTTAAACGTATTTATAATTTTATTAAATATTTGAAACAATGAGATCCGGGAGACGTCAAGAATACAGGAGATAATCGATTTTATAAAAGCGCAGAGGATTCGGGACACGTGATGAGAAAAGACCGGAAACAATGATCCTAAAAAAACACGAATGCAATAAACAGAGACCATCTATCTGGAATAAGACCGAAAGGGCGACCAAGGAACCGATGGACGGATGAGGGTAATAATACAAACACTGAAGTAAATTGACAAGAGCGTGAAGATAGAAGATAGAATTGGTGGCTGCTAATTTTTTTACACAATTATCTTTGGCAAATGTTTAAAAACCCTAATTAAACATTCATAATATAACTTAATAACTATTATTTGTTGTTTATTTACATTTCTATTACTTCTCCAAAATAATTTTTTATTATTACTATTATTATTATTCACAATTTTTAGTTTTTAATTAATTATTAAATTCTAGAAAACATACTGCCGTATGACTAATTCTATCACAATTCTCACTTATGACAAATAATGCGTGTTAGTATCCTCATTAAAATGTCAAATTTCTCGCATAATATAAACCACAGAAGTGTTAGCACAGAGTTATTTATCAGAGATAGTACCAAATTTTAAATAGTTTTAAAATTATTATTTTTTAATACATTATAACCATTCGAACCGGACTACTAAACCTTGTCATGTTTTTCGTGATTTGGCTATCGAGATAAGGTACTCAGTCGGTAGACAATCCTTATTTTACATATTTCACTACTTTAGTTGATTTTTAAATTTGTTTACCTATAGAAAATATATCAGAGTATACCCCTGCAATACTTATTTATTCCGGTATTGGTTCATAATATATGTAATAAATGTATTTTTTCTAATTCTATTTGGACGCCTAACAACGAAATTATATTCACACTTAATATATAAGTTATTTTTAACTTTTACTAAAACACTTTCGAATAACTGGTATTTCATTATAATAATAATAAATATGTGCAAAATACATTTGTTTTATACTTTTAACCTAAAAAAAAAAAGAACACATTATAGTCATCACTTTTTAATAAATATTATCTAATATAATAGCGTACTGTAAATATCGTTTATTATGACGAGATTAAAACTCGTAGATTAAAACCAATACGTTGCGACGCATAATAATAATATATGGACGTAAATTTAGTAACATCATATCTTTTTAATTTCGAATACGTTCTGAGCCTGATTTATAAAGAAAAAAACAGAAGCCAATAGTAGTGCAGCACTGACTAATTCGATAGACCTTCCGATTTTTAAAGATTTCAAAATGATATGGCTAAATCGTAAAAAAAAAAAAAATGAGTTTTAAAATACTGTGTCAAATGTCTCTTGTATATGATGAGCCCCTTCCCTATCTAAAATTTTTTTACCTCGAAAAATATAATAATACGAAATAAATTACTTTGTTTTCATAACTATTAATAATACTTTATCACGAAAGTCCTTGTTTTATTATTATAATTTAAATACATTTTTATTTCTATTTTAATGATACATTACTAGTAGTGAATTAATCGATACGATTGCCCAAAATATATTGTTATAGGTAGATAAAAAAAAAACCCGTGTCCGATAAGTAATAAATAATCTTTGCAGTTAGTAATGTGTTAATATTAGTTGAGCATATAATACAAATCGAATGACAAATGTGAAATTATTAATCAACGCTGATAAATATACCTAAGTAACTATATAAACCTTAAATATATATTATATCGCATTAAGCTTTAATACAAATAGTTGAATTTACTAGTCAAAATATTAGTTTTTGTATTACCCATAATAGTATAACGTGTTGTAACTTGTCATAAAAACGTTGAAATAAATTAGAATCCGCGCACAACTTCTTACAGTCAATCATAAAAACATAATGCATATTATATAGAATGTAATAATATTATAATACTCTATTTTGAGAGTGTTCCGAACAAACAGTATAATATATGTATTTATTAAATATATTAATATTTTATACGATAATACTTTATTTACAAGGCAATAATGATGACGCATGAATCACTAAAATTTACTCCAATTTTACAAGCTGAACTTAACACCCTCTCTGTACTCGCGTTAATTTTGACCTGGACACATTCCCTACGTTTATATTGAGATTGAACCTCATATACACCTACCTACCTATTCCAAAATATTACAGTCGAATCAATTAAAACTACAACACGAGTATATTGGTTATTATATATGCAATATTACAAATATTGATGAATCGTATTTAATCGTAATATTTCAATATTATTATACTAACGAAGAATAAGAAGAAATTTTCTTAAAAACGAAATAATTTTGATATATATATATATTTTTTATTATTATCTCAAAACTTTCGTTATATTAAATACATTTAAGCTTAACAACTACTACTATACTATTAACAACGTGACAGAAAGAAAAAACAGCAACATATGAATAAATACGTGCCAACATACACACTACCTACTAAATTAAACGAAATTAAAGAACAGAGAACCCGAAACTGCGAAAGGAAATTACATTATGGATAGTGAAAATAGAAAGAGAATAAATTGAGATTAAAAACAGGATTTTGGAACGGAACAAAGGGAATTGAATAAATTATCATCATTAGAGAAAGAGGGACAATGAAAAATTATAGGACGAAAGTCACATATACCTCTATTTCATCATGATGATGAGAAAGGAGAAGAGTTTAAATTAAAATTAAAGGCGTGGTAGACGATCATGACCGAATAATATCACAAGTCTAAAGAAAGAATTAGTATTAAAGCATCACAGAAATAAGAGATTGGCCGTCATATACGTATGTATGTATACACAGCGTGTCACAGTCGAACTATAATAATACAGCGACTACAAAACTATATTATACGAGTATGTTGTTATTATTTAGACTCGGATTTTGATTTCCTTAGAAATATCAAAAAATAATGGTAAAAAAATGTTATTTTAAAGAAATTCACTTTAAATAAAATTTTGTGTTTTCAAAAATAAATAATATGTTTATAGTGTGTGCGTGTAATTATTATTATTAAATTTTATTTAAAAAAATAAACGAGTTCGACTTGTGTGTAATTCGATCTGAAACAGAAATTTAGAAAAAAAAAACAAATATACTAATTTTACATGAATAGTTTTGTTTAAATTTATGATTTTAATTACTAGAAATAGGTTAGAAACTACTTTAAAAAATATATATAAAAAATGCCACAAAAAAAAAAAAACGTCAAGACCTCGAAAATGCAAAAAAATGCCCAAAAGTTTCTTGTTAGAATAATAGTTATAATTAAAACACATTAGGATTTTCTTGTAAAGGAACGTCATGATGTCAAGCACTCCGCAAAAAATAAATAAATAATAAAAAAAATATCTCATAATAATAGTACAACAAAACATATGAACGGAACGATGAAGAGAAATTTTCTCAGGAACGTATATTATGTAATTTTGAGACGGTTGTGTGTTATTTTACTGTTCTCTTAAAAAAAAAAAACGCAACCGAGTAGGCGTAATATAATGATCACAACACCGCGGCGGTCCATTATAAAAGAACCCTTATTATTATTATATTATTTATTTAATTAATGACTGCGGACATACGATTTACGGTTATTGTTGTAACCGAAAACACGTTATCGCGACGCTCGTACAAGACGTGTGTATAACAACAACACAATAAATTACGATTAATATTAATTGTGGTCGTGTGTTAAAAAACACTCGTTTTGGAGACGTTTACGCGCGCTTGTCTCAATATGCATACATTACAATATAGTCGACTTGTGTGTCACTTCGGGTTTACTGTGTTAAATGTATCATTGGACTGGACTGGACTGGACTGGGCGAAAATAATACACACGACGACTGTCACGCGCCATAATAATAAATACCTACGCAACGAATTGTACCAAAACCGAAAAAGAGCAAACGAGGAGAAAACTCGCTATCTTTATTTATATTACGTCCTACGCGTGAATAAAAAAACAAATAATCGTTATTAATGTTAACGTGTCGTTTTCTTATATATATATACAATACATATAACACATACATATAAAAATCGTGTATCCAACACTCTTCCTCTACCATTAACGCGATCCGAACCGATTTTGTTTCCAGTCGATTATAATAATACCGTACACGACAATCATTCATAACGACAAAAAAAAAAAACGGCATTCATTATATAAACGCGCGTTATCCGTATACACTATCTCGTCGATGGTACCATCTAAACTATAATAACCACATTATACAGTCGTCCTGCAGTTATGTTCTCCAACGACCGAACTCCCAAGACTTTTGACTAATAAAAAACGAGTACGTGTCAAAAAAAATAATAATAATAATCGTTTTGAAACTCATACGGTTAACGTGATTAGAATTTATTATCAATTAAATACAACAATACGGGGTCTCGGAAGAAACCAAACGCACAAGAAGAACAACGGAAGAAAAAGTAATAATACCCGCTGCGTGTATTATTCTTATTAGTCTTAAACATTTTTATTCGTATATACCGACTACCATAGCAAGAGAGATATTGTTATTCGGCTTGTTTAATATATTTAAATACGAAAAACTGTTTTTTTTTCTTCTTTTCATTCGAGTGTAATTACATTTAAACGTTTATTCGAGGAAACGCCAAAGTGATTTCGTCAAAAGGTAAAGAAGAAGCGATATATTTTTTTTTTAAAAAACCAAGTTTTTTCCGCCCAAAACTGTTTTATAGATTATTTATAATAACGCGCGAATTGTTTTAACCGTCGAATTTTTACCGTTTTTAATCTAACAGACATATTATAGTAAATAAAGTTTTTATTGCAGCAGTTGGTGGTGATGGTACGCGTTTTTATTTTTTAGACTAATTTAAAATATTGAAACGTCTTAAAAAGAAAAGAGAAGATAAGAAAATAGTAGCGTGCGTCGACTATTTTTTTATTTTTTTAATACGCGTTTGATATTATAATTCGCTACGGAATCATCGCTGTCTTTATACGATTTATTGAAATAATTTATGAAACAAAATAATAACCGATTTATCGATTGGAAATCGATACAATATAAGTGATTTTTTTTATTTCCCGTCTCTCCGTTCCACCAGTGATATCACTAAATTAACGATTTATCCTCAGTTTAGGTAGCTAAATGCTCATGTTTAAATTTCGAACTTCTTAGAAGTGTCCACAGAATAAAAGAAGGAAAAAATTGCTTCTCGTGTTTTTGAAACGTGTGGAAAACGAAGCTGTTTCCGCTCGGTGAACCACGTATTGGTGTTTAACAACAACCATTTTCGGGGATCGAAATTTGACGAAGAAAAATGTAAGAAGAAGGGTAATTGTTCGAATTTCAATACCCGTCGGTTTTAAAACAAATGATCATTGCTACAAGACGAAGAAAACATGAAGTTTAATCAATTTTTATCGTAGAACACTTTTTCCTGATCATTTTACGAAAATAATCGCATGTTTTTTTTACATGTTACTGTTACTAAACGTTCTCGTTTAACCGATTCCTGTTTGTGAAGAAGAAGGATCGGCGTTACAAGATTTACACCGATCAATGAAAAATCAGTCGAATCTAAACGAATTAAATAATAACCTAAACTGCAGTTTGACAGTAAAAATTACTACTGCACGTTCAATGTTATTTTTTCATACTTATACAATTTAAAACACTTGTCATAGCCGTCCCAAGGGGGGCGTCAAATATTATTGACCTAGGGGCGTTATTGGTGTTGTAAGGACGGCACTGATAATTGTACTAATTCCCAATCATAAAAGTCAATATATTTAAAATGTCTAATTTAATGACGTTTCCACGGACCGGATGGACCTTGCGCATGCCACACTCAGTCTAATTTTCCTTTTGTCGGGCGATGATTATTTTCATTTTAATCTACCCTTCCGTTTAGAACCGCGGTCGTCTTTTTGAAAAACGAATGGTGATGCTGCGGATATTTAGAAGCGATCACGAAGAATGGACCCGTCGCGGCGTAAACGAAAAGAAGAAACCGTACCTACTCTGCTAACGCGTAAGAAAATATTATTTCAGGAGAGTGCACGACGCGCGCGCGTTTTACTCAACACTCGAGAAAAAAATATATCGTTCGATAAAATAATTCCAAACGTCTGTGAAAATAAATTCGAAACCTTTTAACGTCATCGTACACTATACTCTTATCGATCGTACAAATACGAAGACGCGTGTACATTATATTACATCATAATATTGTAATGCAAAAATATCGTATAAGTAAAATATACTTCTTATAGAACGTAAAAAAAAAAGATTGTTTTGATTCGCCAGCTACTATAGTAAAAGATCAAAATATAGATGATATTTTACGATATCCATAAATTCCTTACTAAAAAAAATAACAATTATTATTACAATTTTACAGTTTAATTTATAAAACTTTTGTAGCGGGTTTTGATGATATTTTATAATACGATTTATTCGTTTTTTTTTTTTTTTATAATTTAATCTTTCTACGCTTTGCTTACAAGTATTGTGTTTATTTTAACCTATTTAAAACCTATTAACCTATAAACCTAACCTAACCTAACCTTTAACCTATTGTAACCTATGACCTAGTGTGCGCAATAACGGGAACTTGTTCATTGAAACCCATCATCAGTATCTTACTTCAGGAATAAATATACTACATAAAACGGTATACCTAACACGCTTAATAAGTATTAAGCCGATTACAATATTACCGAAAATAATACACATACAATTAATTATTGTACTCGCGTGACATTTAAACATACACAAGTTAATAAACACGTAATTTCAATATTTATATCATTTAAATAAGACGCGATAACGTATAAAAAAGTGAAACAGCAAACGTTATTATTCAACCACACATTATGCAAGTTTAAAACCGTTTTAATTAATTATATTACGCAATCCACGACTAAAAAAAAATTTTTTTACGACACATACAAAATTGTGATTTACTGAAACAAATCCCATCATTTAGGTTCAAAACATATGTATTAGACGACCGATTAAATTGCATACAATTCTACATTAAATTTTAACTGTAGACAGACACACTCGCATTCACCAATTCCAATGGACACACGCGTAGTAATAACATTTAAATTATAATAATTTAAGCACACTAATTATTTTATAAGGACGATCAGTATTTTAAGGATAAAAGCTCAATAATTTGTTTATCAAGAACATCTTCATCACTGAAATGAATGGCTGTTCATTTACATTCCAAATTTAATTACATATAATCGTGCCTATAACCACTATAGTGTACCCAATATAGCCAACATTTCCTCGCGTACTTGTTCTATATTTTTTCAAAGCGTAAAACTTTCGTTTACACGATTCATAGAAATACACATATTACCCATGTATAATCTCGACTACCGCTTTTTTATTATTTTATACAGTAAATATAACCAGAATCTACTGTTGGAAACTTTTAAACAAGTAACAACTGCGTGGTGTAAATTATTCACTTAACATATTTGCTGATGAATTCTAATATTAAAATCTGCTTGTAAACGTTGAAATTTGCAATATATTTATATATGAACACTTGAATATTTTCGTAATGTATTATCCATTACGAATATCGACCTGTTGGGAAACGTTTCGCTTTTAAGATACATCGATCCGTTCCAGTCACGAAATCAAACGTTTAAACAGAAACTCAAACGAAAATCGAATCCTACGTTTTTAGTTGTTTCCCGAAACGCGGACAAAACCGATGAATTGGCAAAATAAAACAAATTTACCGAACGTAAAATATTACAATATTATTGATATTTACTGGAAATATTGAAAAAAATTTAAGTCCTACTACTAATTTTCGTCGACTTTTGTTGTTACGGGACCACCAACACACTTAATCGCAATAATAATCAAAAACCATACAACGACGAACGAATCTCCCCTTTCGTCTCGTTCCTTAAGCGATTCTCTTATAAATTAAGACTATTAGGAAAGAGATTACTAATGTATACTACTAATGCAGCAATACCGCTGTTTATAAATAATTTTATTTTTCTAATTGATCTCGATCCTGATTCTACAAATTTGGTACCATCCTTACGACGTTTTATACACACCTACTAACCCCGGGAAAGTAGCCAACACACACATTACTTTCGTAAATACATATAGAATAACAACAAAAACGATGTATATGTTAAGAAGAACACGTCGTAATACATTTTAAAAAAAATTCGAAAAATAATACAATTTTAACACTAAATACTGTTCTTTCATTACTACACTGAGTGTTGTTATATTACACTGAAAATTATCGCAATGACACATACATAACCAAAACCTATGTACCTACGTATGTAATGATCACTAGAGAAATTACTATCAGGTACCTTATACATTTTTGTTACGCCAATAACACAGAGATTTCGTTCTAGTTACAAATTCGAATTTTCTAATATCGCCTATAAAGCGTATAATTAAATACTTCCCAATTATCCTAACAATAGTTTGGATGACAAGTGCGTGAACTAATTTCACACTACGAAACACGTTTGAGAAATCGTTTAAATATACCTAACGGCATTAGGTATATGGGAAAGAACTTGATTTATATACTACTACCAACAACAAGTCGCAACAACTATTATAATACTACTGTGTACGTTTCAGAACATTTGTCACGTTAATACATTAATTTATTATACTGATAACACAGCCTCAATTTAAAAGAAGAAAAGAAATACGAATTCAGTATCTATAGTAAAACAATTTTTTAAGCATAATATAATTTTTCGTACATATGTATATATACTCCAGTAATAACTTCAATTCGATTTATTATACGAGTGAGTATATGGGTACAACATTTTTATAATATTCCTATTAAATCATATTTACCAAAAAAAAAACCAATGCCGAGAATATTATCAAAATTATCGATATTTTATTACTATTCAATTATTAAAACGTATTAGAATTAATATGTATTATTTTACGAGCAGGTATAGACATTATGAATTATAGAACTGGAATTATTTTAGAGTTTTAATCCGTCATACTACAAAGACATTACTTGCACAACAACATATGGTGATGAAAAACAGCTAGACCGTTCACAGCTAAAATAACAAATTTACAGTAATAAAATCACCAAATACAATACTGTATTATAATAAACACGGATTTTCATCAACAATAACAGTCCACAGACAGTTTTATTGAACAGACAACAATAATATTATTATTATTAATTCCTACTGTATATATGTTCGTTTTGCATTATCAAATTTACGAGTTACTGCCACGATTTAAGATATAAAAATGATTATTGCCGGTTATACATAGGTAATATATACGCAGGTATACGTCATATAACTTGATAAGAGCAACATTTTTTTCACGGATAAAATTACAAATTAAATTAAAGATGTACGTTGTTTAACGAATTCCGATCGACTGTTAAAATATGCTTTAACGTTTAGAAAACATACGACAAAATAATTAAGTTAGCATTTATGTGATAGTTGCTGAATATCATTATCACTGTTGATAAATTTCATCTCAATACCTTACCACGAAAATTAATGAACGCATTGTAAGGTTAATATTTATTAGCTTAAAAAGACTAAATGAAGACTTACACTTCCGCCGATATTTATATTTATATATAAGTGACAATTGAGACAGTTTGGTACGTCTAACAACCACAAATTTAACACTCCTGCAGTATACATTTTTTCATTAATGAATACGTTATTACTCTATATACACGTGAATAGAAATCATTAGTGTTTTATTGTAATAAAAAAAGTACATATATTCGTTTAACGCCCAACAGTAAAGAAACAGCCAAGCTTTTAACAGTACGCATATACGATCTATAAAGCATTATGAGAACCATTCCGATATAATGATATTTAACTGTAACAAAAAAAAAAAAAAAAAACTAAGAAAGAGAACGTCCACAAATAACAATATTCTAGTTGAACGCAACACGGTCAGAAGAAATAATAACTACGAAAGCAAAAATAGACCACTCAGAATGACATATAATAATATATAGCGGGGAACACTTTGCAGCGAACACATACATACCATCATATACAAAGTTATTACGACTATTATTATTACATAGAATACCATAAATGTACTTTAGGGGCTAGGAGAGACTTCACAACAAAAACTTATCTTTATTTTAGTAAGCTCTGTGGAGAGACGTCCCACAATGTTGTTTCGCCTGTATTTACAATTACGGTCAAGTTAAGAGACGCGCAGAATATATACCATATACACTTCCATTCCGATACGAAAAATGGTTGTCCTCGTATAATATTATGATTAACTCCAAATAAATTGTCTACGACAAATAAACGTTGACGGTTTTATAAAAACATTAGAAGGTGTGTACTGCGGTATCATAAAGTAGTGAACACAACGCTCGCGAAGAACGTTTTTGTTTTTTAAGAGAACGCCAAAGTTTTCACCATTTAATATAAGTAGCGATTCTAAAATCGAAATAATTTATTTTTTACTCGAGTAAAAACAATATTTCCACAGCGAGCGTACTATCCGTGTTATCAATAAATTCACGATGCGAAATAAAGACGAATGATGATATACCCGAGACGTATTCGATTAGGTGACATCTCGAATCGAATAGAAATTGCAACTCGACAATCTACGACGCGTCTATGTTGCAGGTTATCAAGCTATTTGTTAATACAAGGTGTTGTGGAATAATAATAACATGAAATTAAACTAAATTAAAAGTAGTATAATAATATAGAACAGCGTTCAGATGAAACCACCACGCTTCGAACGCATTAAGACTGTAATAGCTGCAGCGTAATCATTTAATTTCAAAACGGAGAAACAACACAATTGCAGGAGGTGCGTTTTCAAGGGAAACATTATTTCCACCAGTACAAACAACAATTATGATGACAAAACGGTCTATTATAATACAATTAATATCCACCCATATATATATATATATATATATATATATATTCGTTAAAAAAAAAATTATTATTATAAACTTAAACATGGGGTGGTGGTGTGTAACTGAGGAGAACTTCAGAAAATTCCAAAAAAATATTAATATAAATCGATAATTTATGATTTTCGAATAATTACAACACGTATATAATAATAATACACGATGTTACCCATATAATAGTTTATAGTTTTATTTTTCGTATCGTTTTATCCGAAAACAAAATACAAATTCATCGAGGTTTTTTTATATGAATCAATTTCTTCTCTAAATACGCAGATTTCCCTGTATTAATAATTTCTGAATCTCAAGTCTTTACAATATTCGTAATATAATAATTCTTTAAACTTTACATATATACGGCGTGTGAAACGTACTTTTTATTTCTATACCATCCCGATTCCTGACGCAATACATTATCAAGTATAATAAGCGCACATTTCTGAATAATTCGTAGGATTTTTAACCCGAGTTTTCGCTAAATTTAATGACGCCGAATACGAATTCATAAAAAATATTTAACACAGTATTGTAAGACATATATTTATACGGTATAACGACATAGGTAAAAAAAAAAATACGAACAATTTAAAACCGAATAAGCTAAAAAACAACGGACTTATTGTAATTGAAAAACGAATATAATTCATGTCGAAAGTGCATATACTTTTTCGTTTTGAACGTATAAACGTCGTATTTAGTAGAGATAAATTTTGAGAAAACGCGTGGCAAGACGTAATAACTTAACGGTTTTTTTATTTTATTATTTTACTTGTTACCTACACTTAACCACACGACATAAATAAAATATGACGATTTAAAAAAAAAAGCAAAAAAAAGGTTTCTTTTTAGCAGAAACTTCAACACTAACGCATTTTTTTTCCTACTGTACGCTGACTATCTGAACTATTTACCTACAAAATTTTTTTTAAAAATTCGATATCGGAATCCGATATCTGTCTCGAGGCATATTGGTTTTTGTCGACAACCAGGCCACCAGATGATTAATTTATTTATTATATAATAATTACTTCCCACGAAGTTTAATAAATACAGTTTCTGGAGTTTCTACAAGTTAAACCGAACTGTCACTTGCACGCGCGCAACGGAGAAAGGGAACTAAGCGCTTCCCCCGGCGTTCGACTCGAATAAGACTTCCTCCTCGAACCGAAACTCGCAAGCATATAATATATCTCACTACACTGTCATCAGTTCGTGCAAAAACGTTTAATTTTATACGTGTTGTGCTTAATGATGATATGTCATAATAACAAAGTGTATTATTATTGACTACGCTACCCATATATATTATGTATATTCTAATACGATTAAACCTTCTTACTATTATTATTATTATTATTATGTATTATATACGCGTTTTATTAGTTGAAGTATGTCGTAGTCGTTTGCAGTAACACACGGCGGCGGCGATACGCGGAGAGAAACGATAAAAAATACGAAACGCGTTGCCAGTGTCTGAATCCAACACGATGACGACACCCTGAACTACAAAATAATATAACAGAAAGAAAAAAAAATTCACAAAAAAAAAAAAACCGGTGTCAAACCAACAATTACGGCGTTAGAGGTATATTATATATCCATAAAACGTTATTATACAAAACGCACGTTTACGTTCGATTATGAAAAAAAAAGTAACGCTACATTATATAGTTTACGGTAATAATTTCGAAAATAAAAAAAAAAATTGTCAAAAGCAAAAGTGATCGCGATATGAGAAACGTACACAAGTTATAAAAAAAAAAACCTACAAACCAAATATTATAAATAACACGTTGTAAAATCATATGTAAATATAAATATATGGTTTTTTTTTCAAGCTACATCACTTTTATAACGTCTTCAATATGTTTTAGCAACTATTTATGTCATATACGCGATATTTAACCTTCCCCACGTTTCGCAGTCAATCTCGAATACGATTCAATTAGGTATAAACAAATACGGCGTATATAGTACAAGGAAAATGTCTGTAATGACTTTTTCGTAAATGTAATAAGATTTTGAATGTCGTTTGGAATAAAACAAAAAAAAAGATTACTCTAATAATATGCGTTGAAGTAAAATAATGAGCCGATTTTTTTTTATCCTATGATTTCTGATGACACACGCTACCCCGCTGCATTGCTCGGCGCTGTAAAACATCACTTGATGTACGACGGACGGTTATCGTCACGCGATAAAAGATGAAAAAAAAAAATGGACTACGCTGCCCGAGCACGGGGTTCCTCCCCATCGTGGATAACGAACTGGTCGAGGGTAGGACGCGTTTATGTGAGAAAAGTTTCGTGCGCGAGTGATATTAAATTGAAAAAAAAAAAAAAAACAGAGGGAGAGAATCGGGCCGACGACAAACGGAATTCCGTGTCCATACACAAACCAGAGATCGTATTACGACGACGTGGCATTTTTCATTTTATTAAATTGCCGTTTTAATTTTTCAAAATTACTTTACCGGATAATGGATATTACAACAACACACCAAGTACAACAGACGACAAAGGTGCAATAATAATAATAATAATAATAAATACACGACGATTCGTTAGCTCGTACGCCGAGTAGGTACTTAAAACGTATATATACGAGTATAATAGACGAGCAACAGTGATTTCATAAGGGGAAGGCGTTAAATTCCTAATCGCCGTTTTCCGAAACGCTAAGAACACGGAAATGTACACTACCGAACATATTAATACGTATGTTGTTTTATTTGCTCGCGCCCTCCAACGGTTTTCTGCGAGTTTTCATCTTATAAAAAAATCCTCTTTAGATAAACACTGTACTATTTTTTGTTCGATGATATCTCGTTACCAGCCGGCTTACAATATAGTAAAATATATTCCAAATCGTGACGAAGAATAAAAAGATTGTAGGTTTTAAAGACCTTGGAAATGGTAAAGGAAAAATGTGTGCAGGCAATGCCTTAACACATATGGTCAAAGGTAATAATATACGAAAGAAATTCGAACAGCTTTTACGTTTACTAACAGCACTATGAAAATTCCGAATTTTGTAGTTTCTATTTGTTTAGTAGCCGGTGAAACTTGATGCAATTTCAATTATACGAGACCAAGCGAGATTAGCAGCTATTAACGAATTTAAAAAAAAGCAAAATACTTCGAATGTGGCGAAGAAAAAGATTTTTTTATATATAAATTTGAATTAGCGCACAAAGAATAATTTTCTGATAATAAATATAGTAGGGCACAAGAGTTGATGAAATGAGAACACATCATACAACTACATGAATTGGACTGAACACAAAGTGAACGTATAAATCCCAAATTATCCGATGCATATATATATATTGAAATAAATGAAGGTCTCACATGCACGCCAAGTTTTTAGCCAACGAGTTGACTCAACAAAGGTTTGGTTTGGCATCATCACGGTCAAGTAGGTTTTTAACTATTTATTATTTTATAATAATTGAAAGCTGTAATTATTTGTTTTATCGGTTTATCCATGAAATTTGTTGAAAAAAAAATAACGTTGTTTCGATTAGAAACTGGATTGAAAAACAAAAGAATGAAGTATCTTTCCAATAAGTCATTAATAAAATGGATTTGATTATGTTATACTACGAAATTTTAATCAAAAGCCTATATAGAGAATATCTTTACTAATATATAAAATTCCACATCTAGTCATTTTGTAAAATCGTACTGTGAAGAACTGTAATAGCGTTTTAGATGGTCTAAAAAAGATTTGTTGTCATTAGATACGGATAAATGAAACTGAAGTAAATTTTATAGGTCAAGACACATCCAACAAAATAATAAGAACTGCGACTTTTAATAACAAAATATTAAATACTTTTACTAATTCTTCAGATATATAAAAAAGAATAATACACGAGCTTATGGAACAGATTCGGTTGTTAAAATAATCGAGCTATTATTATGTAACCGTAAGGAGACATTTTTGTCAGACAGTAACACAACGAGTGAGCTTGGCTTTCTATTTAATTGCTGTTCTATAAAACAAACCAAATATACCAACAATGATGACGTCTTATAATACTTGGGTAATGTAATGATAAAATAATAACATTTTATTATTACAACAAAATATACGTAGGTATAAAAAAGGGTCGATTACAATAAATACTCATATTATTATTAAGATCTAAATTTTGTGAAAAATTAATATCACTGAGACAAATGTTGTATTTAAATAACAGTTCATTCTAGCCATAATACGATCCTCCACAATCTAGCATGTTAAAAAATATTATTATTACTATTTAAATTAAATAACTTCATTTTCATGACTAATAATATTAAAACCTGATCATGATAATAATTATTATTAATACACTATGAGAATCAGTCCTCAGAAGTAAGTACCCACCTACATTATTAGAACTTATATTAATAACATAAAAACATGTATATAACAGACTTAGGTAGTAGGCAAGTATAGAATATTCTTAACGAAATATTTGTAATTTCATTGTTCACTAGTGTAAAATAATGTTAAAACCAATAATACTAATATTGTAACCTTTTTTTAGCATCAACATTTAAATCTGAGTGATCCTAACTCATCCTCTATTTCTGGTATTTTAGATAATTATTTGCATGGAAACATATCAAGTGACCGTGAAGAGTTAACGCATTATTTATTATGATTTAGTGGAAAGAGAGGTAAATATGTTGTGTACTTTTGAATATAGGTATTAAAGAACATACCACTTGACAGCTAAACCAATAGTGCTGCCTGTTATACTAAAAAATACGGTGATCAAAAAATAACGTTAGTGGGAACAGAGGTAAATAGTGATTTTTATTGTAAAACAAAATATATTTAAAACGTTAATATAAAATGACGATTTTTATTTTCTTTTTAAATTACATTTCTGCTTTATGTCAATTCCTACAAATTAACCTAAGCAATAATTGTTTAAATTTCATTTTTAAATTTCTTTATTATAAGACAATAATAATACTATTGATTTAAATATAAATACAAAATTCAAAATATAATATTCATTATTGTTATTGTCTATTATATTTATCTCAGGTAGAAACCAAAAAATAAACCCCAAGAGAAATTAACCAAGAAATGAAGAGAAATGGATAGATGTAAAGGCAAAAACAAAATTAAACTTCAGTGATGACCATTTAAATAGGTATATCAGGGAAACTCAAGGATGAGTGAAAAAAATGGGAAAATTTAACAACATGTAGATTTAGATGTGTAGACAAAGTGATGAAATCCAAAAGAAATTGTTTACTGATTGGAAGTTACGAGATTACAGTAGGCGGTGGGATTTCATAGCCCAGATGGCAGATACCCATGTCAAAGTAAATGAAAAAAAAGTAGGACCTGTAACTTTAAGATATTATTATTACTTCCCTATAGCAAATGAAAATACTGCTGTACATATACAGTAAATAGTAAAGTACTGAAGTACATAAATTTACGTTTTTAGGAACATTATCGGTATTAGAAAATGTTAAACACACTGTTTGAAACTTGAAAATTCGCCAGTTTTCAGTTCTATTGAAGAGGCCAACAACAGGTCAGAATTAGCAATAGTCAGAATTAGCAATAAAGTAAAATAACGTACAAAAGAACACATTTCATTATTTTCAGTAATCGTATCATATTACACAAGGGAACTCACGAAAAAACAGATCGTATCTTAACATTTCCAAAATGCATCATCTGTACGAATAATAAATAGGTGAAAGAAGCCGAAAATGCAACCGTTCAAATATACAGCGATGTTTTTGACAATTACAGTAATACCAGTTTCTTTAAACACGAGACCTTATATGATGCGTGGGAAAAGTATAAATAATCAAAGCAACTTTTATGTAGGAAGGAAGTTTGCTAGCTATAACCCAATCGTATGATGACATAGGGAAAAGAATTAGGGTATCGTTTAGAGAGGCTAAATAAAAGGTGTGCAAATAGAAATCGCCACTTGTTTGATCGAATTTACTGCATAAAGCAAGAAGATAGAATTATAGTATTTTTTATTCTGACAATTGTGGTGAGCGAATTATTATGTCACTGTACGGAAGGGGTCTTGTTCCATTAACATTAAGACAATTATAATATTGTTATACTTTGAGTGTTTTTATTCGTTAATATTTTTATTCTAAAAGAGATCATTTTATTTTATTCAGATCCTTTCTATCTTCGGCTAACAACTCCAAGTTGACATACAACCTTACATTTTCCCATGAAAAAGTCGCAAGTCTGAAAAAATTGTAAAGTTTCAACAAAAATATATAGAAATAATAATGTCTTTTTACGATAATTCGAATATTTATTTATAGAACCCTATAAACTAGTTGTATAATGATTTTTAAAAACAAAAAATAAATGAATAGAATTAGAAATCAACATTTTGTATTTTGTTTTGCTCTTCCTGAACAACTGAAAAAATCGAGTTGCCTAGCACTCTTTTCGTTGAAGGTGTCGATGTAATACAAATACAATTTCCTAAAAAAAAAAAAAAGAAATATTATAATACTAGTTATCGGATAGGGAACATTATTTTTACGCGAAAGTAGAATTGCATTTCTCGATGAGAACGCATCATCCCTCCTCTGTACCAGACGATAAACAAAATCATAATCATAATCAACATAATCTTCTACGAAAAACAAAAAAAATGGGAGTACTTTCTAGAAACACATTTTTTTTTTATCACAAATTATGAAAATACTACTTTTAAATATGTGTGATTTTTTTTTATAGGAGAAATAATACTTTTTTAAAAATCTTCATAGCGTTTTAAAATACAGATGTTAACAAACAAGAAAAGTAATATTTATAATGTGAGTAAACAGCGTACACTTATATATTATACATACAACCATTTTATTTTTTTTTTTTTGGGAACTTAAAATGAATTTCGGTCTTTCAAACCACTCGAACAGACACAGGACTAT
>JAIVES010000058.1:0-85409 GCA_032441835.1 Slavum lentiscoides
ACTAGAATAGGTACTTGGAACGTAAGAACTTTATTGAAACCCGGTAGACTGAGAGAAAAACAGATGTTCTAGGGGTATGTGAAACAAGATGGACTGAAAGGAAGAAAAATACAGAAATTGTTCAAATAATAGGGGAGAAGAGGGTTTCGCTATTTATTATTATATTAAGAAGCGGAAAAATCATGGGACACAATATGACATATTTCCTTCATAATCAACATAATGGAAGGATAAATGGACGCAAAGGATGAGGAAGACATTCATAGTATAGATGATTGAAATGGCTAGATGCAGCGGGTATTCACATGCGAACACTCTAGCATTAATGAGAGAAGAGTGGAAGTCTATTTTCGGTTCACATGTTTTAGCCTTTAGCAAAAGAAGAGACCAATAATATTGGGTAAAACATCCGAAAATGAAACTAATCAAACCGTATAAACTAATATAACTAATGAATATTGAGTGAATCACATTTGAACATTATTGTAGACGATTTTCTAAGGAAATCGTAGTAATAAGCCGCGAAAAACCAGTGAAAATATTCATTTTCGTCTCTCGCGAATAAACCAAACTTTTCTCGAAACAACTTTATGCAACCGAAAATTTGTCATCGCATTACAATATTTTATAACAATAATAATAAACGTATATACTGTCATGCACTTAGTTAAGTGTAACTCGCTTCATCAAAAATATTTTTAAAAAACCTAAATATCAAAAAACAAAAAAATTGAAAACATTATTAAACTTTTACCAGTACAAAATTTATAGACGTATTATTTTATTCAATAAAATGGTATATACTGTATTGCGCGAAATCAATTAGAAAATTGATTTTTTAAATCACCAAAATCACCACAAATACATAGAATTTTGAAAATACCGAATTATTAATCGTCCGCATGATTCGAAATCCTCGAAACGAAAGATTTTCACAGAGTAAAAATCCATTTTGCTAAAATTCATAATTGGCCGTAACGCGTTGGGAATAATTTTTTTTTTTGTCTACTGACCAATTAGTATCAAGTCAGTCAATTATATAATATCTATTATTATAATTAATTTAATAAAATTATTGATAAACGGTCGTTTCATTTATGTGATACAATTATTAAGAGTAATGATCATATATATAGATGATATTATATGAGATTATAGTTATAATAATCGCTTACAATAATATATTAAATAGATCGGGAGATTTTTTTTTTCGATATTCGTGGTTTGACGAAAATTCTTTAAAAACTGATTTAATATGAAGCGAAAATCCCGGATTTTCGAGTTTAAAAATCAATTTCCTACCGAGGAAGCGGCCCGGGTCTGAGAATATTTGATTATTATTCGTATATAATATTATATAATCATAGTTCGCGTATTACCGCGGTCTACAAAATATATTAAAGTATAATCCTCGTGTAACTATATAATAATGTAACAATATACAAAATAACGTACCAGCAGTGTGGTTACTGCAGCTGGTTAATACCTATTATTATAACGCGACTTACGTGTACGCGTTCAGATTAGGACATTAGTGAGATGGAATTTTGAAACAAAATGCAAGTGTTTTCGATTAAATTTGTACTATCAGATGATCAAAATCATCTAGCGCTATTAAAAATTTGGTAAAAAAAAAAAAAACGGATCACGTGAAGGACGCACGCTTATACAAGTATTTCAACTGCAGACGACGAACGAGACACGCGGCTTTGGAGACGCTCACGAGCCCTTATAGTATTAACTAATAATTGTTATGTTCGTTATAGAATCGATTAAACGGATTGTTTAATCGAATTATGATTATATAAAAATATACGGCCGTTACGCGCATCTCGAGGATGTACTAAACGAAATGCAGGTCATTTGAAGCCAAGAATAATAGCAATGAAATATGAACTGTAAATTTTTTTGTATCTTTTATTCGTGCCTTATTTAAATGAACATAAATTCACTTTAAAAAAAAAATGTATATTCGTTCTTATAACAAAATATTGATCCCCCCACGATTTAGCCTTAATTACGCCGCTGTATAATATAATATATAGGTATATAAAGTCAAACTCGTAACATATTATAATACTCGCAATGTTGATATTTTCGAAAATAAAACATTGTTCAGTGGTTACACAATATATGTAGGTACAATATAAACATTCGTATTTTATATTTTTTTTTTAAAAAAAGTTAGAAAACAGTTTGGTTGAAAATAAAGCGGTTGAAAAAAAGAATCTATTACTTTTTTTGTGGTTTTTATTCTCGTGCGATAGAATATAGAAAAGACCGATTTTTTTTTTTTTTTACTATACCACCGCTCGCCACTCGTTCCACCCGCGGTTATTAATATTTTATCGTATATAATATAATATGTAACGCTTATATTGGGTTTTATTTTATTGTTATAGCTCGCGTTTAAATAAACGACTTTATTTCTATTTAATATTGAAATTAAATTCGCGTTAATTATATATACTCGTATATATACATATATATAATATATACGTCAGATTAAATATTTTAATTCACGAGAGAGTTACCAAATCGTTCAGAAAATTTGATAACGTACGCGCAATAAACGTGCAATCACTGGTTAAAAAACGCTACGCTTTTTATCGTTTCGTGTTTCACTTGTTCGTATTATTCTATTTGATGCCACTACACTGCATTGTAAATAAGTGTTATTGGCACATTATAAAAACATTATTATTATTATTATTATTATTATTATTATTATTATTATTATTATTATTATTATTATTATTATTATTATTATTATTATTATTATTATTATTATTATTATACCACAGACAGCGTATATAATAATCGTGATTTGATATAGTCGTCATTTTCTAATTTTTATTGGGCCGGTTTCACCAACATTTGTTAAGCCATTATAACGGGTTGTTAACCACCCGAAATCGGCTTGTTAAAATTTAATCGGCATTTTAAAATGATGCACTATAGTAAATTAGGTTATAATCGCCTATTTTTAATATTATTGTTTAAATCTTTTTAAAATTTTTAATAACTAAAAACAATTTCAACTGTAGTTAAAAAAAAAAAAAAAAATTCACCCGAAAAAAGGCCAGAATTTCATCTGTCCACCTATTGAAAATAAGTTTCTCTCTCGTTTACCAAAATTCCATTTAAACAGTTACAAACTTTTAATCCGATTTCCCATATATTTATAATGAGATCTTGTTTTCGGGAACTTTATATTATCCATGTAGTTATTTTTTGTTTAGTACATAAACGAGTTCGGTCGTCACGTTTTACTAATTAAGTTACTACCGAAGATTCAACGAAAACAATGTCAATTCGTTTTGTTTTTCGAAAGTCTTTAATGTAATTGAATTAAATTTACCTTTTTCGGCCATATAGATCATACCCAATGATTGTCGTATAGGTACAACCATAGACCTATAATATATAGACCGCGCATTACACTCATTTTTACATGTAAAACGTTGAAACCAACATATGTGTGAGAGAGACAGCCTCTGAATTGACTTTTTCAAAGACATTGTATATAATTGTATAATACTCTTTGACAATAATATGTTATTGTAAGATATCGCCTTGTGCGTTATCGTTGCCATAGACCTAATAACTAAGTTATTAGGTCTATGATCATTGCTACCCATTGGGTACCCGCTACGGGTTTTGATAGCAAGTTGTTATGGATGGTGTGTGGCGAGTCCGTTCGCTCTCGCCGTTCACGCGTTTTTTTTTCCGTGTACACATCCGGGAATTGTGATTCAAATAACGGTTGTATTTATGCGAATTTACACGTGCAATTATTTATTCGATATTTTACATTGGCGACGAAGATAAATTCTATGTTAACACGCCGTACTTGGGCTTTTTTAGGCTCAAATGTATAATCTTTGTTCAATACTGCTATCCATTTCTCACACACCTATAATTTTAAAAGTAGAAGTAAAATATTAATCATAATGTTTTTAAACAGAAGAAAAGTTGAATTATTGCAAATTACAAGAGCCAAAAAGCGTAAAAACAACAGACCGACAATAACATTCACGAGTTACAACGATTAACAAATACGTCCTCCTTATCAATATTAATTTATTATCGTAGTTATTGTCAAAGAGTGTTATAAAATTGTTTAAAATATCTTTGGAAAAGTCAATTCAAAGGTCGTCTCTCTCGCACATATGTTGGCTTCAATATATTTTACTAATGAGCGGTCTATATATTATAGGTCTATAGGTACAACAATATTTAAAACTTTTAAGAAATAATAGAAATTAAATTCGATTTCTGTTACCCAAAAACATTTATCGTTAATTGTATTCCTTATAACGATACACGTTTAGTAAATACATTAAAGATAATAATTCCTTTTGAGATTTATTGTATGTAAATTACATTATTATAAAAATGAATCTCGGAACTAAGAAACGACGGCTATCTGGACCAGAACTCAGAAATCACATATTTCGGTGTAGTTTTTACTATGTATTATTTTTACTGATCACACCGGAACGTTGTACAATATAATATTACCATAACCATGGTAAATATTTAGTAAACAGAACGGAACTGGATAAATATTATATTAGTTATATTATATACATATTAGAATATTGATCGATAGTGTAAAAAAACGTAGCAATACACCGGTCGAATATTATACGTATTAACGCATAAATAATTTACTTTTTTTTTTCGATGAGAACACGGTCGTCTCAATATTTTCATAAAATATTGTTTTTTTTTATTACATCGCGTCTATGAATGTTCTGCTCGAATGAAGACGACAGTTAACGATTTTTTAGGAGCTCGACCAATTTTCGACAAGTAAATATTTAAGCCCTTCTCGATACTCCAAAAATTAAAAAATAAACTCGAGCTTATATAAGTACCTATACTGATCTTCAGTTGATTATTTACCACACCAATCCAAGGATATGGTTTCATTAAAAAAAAAAAAAAAATACAAACATTTTGGTTTTCTGGTCACTTAAATATTCTCATAATACGCCGCGCGTACGTGTAGACCACATCGATTAACGTACATTTTTAATATAAAATAATCCGTCTATTACTATAAACTTAAATAAGACGTCATTGTAATATATTGTTTAGATTTAAAAAAAAAAAGAAACGTCGTGTTTAAAATATATCTATGTAGGTAGTCGACGTACTTTAATCTACCAATACCTGGTTTGCGAGAACATTAATGCGTATGATTTCATAAAAAAAATTTTATAATATTTTCATGCGGATTTCGAAAGTTATAGGTTTGCGCGTATACCTATATACGAGTTTCATTTCGGCGATTGTATAAATAGTTGTTATATTCATAATTATATAATATTATTTGTTGAAACGTTTCGAATACATTTTTTTATATCGAAATAATAAATTTTAAACAGATAAATGAATTAAACGTAATGTAATAGTATAGACTTAGTCTGAGTGTATATCCACGTCATTAGAATTATACGAATAACGTACAATTAAAATAAAAAAGAAAATTAAAAAATTAAAATGCAGAAAAAAAAAGAGTAGGAAAATATATGTTTATATATTGTGTAGATATATATACGACCCTGTACACGACGGGGATATTGTCAAGTCCTATATTAAAATAGACTGTATTTTTTTTTTTTACATAAAACATTTCACGATATAATATATATATACGACCATTTCTGCAGTAGGTCAACTATATATGTATACTCTTGTATTTTCTGAATTAATCCTTTAGATTAACGTCTGCTTTTACGACCTTCGTTGTAATTCGCCACTTCTCGATTTTCGCGTTAAATAAAATATACGAGTACATATAATAACCTTATTGGAATGTAAAAGAAAAAATTAACAAAAATGAGTTACGTGTCCTGAACGAGGCTTACGCGAAACGAAAACGTCAAAAAAAAAAAAATTACAATTTCCAAACGCAGTTATTCGATCGATTTAATTTTACGCATTTTAGACTTTTCAAATTTCTTACAAAAAACAAAACCGCGATATTGTTTTAAAGTCATATTTCGTCTGTTCATGTAGAGCGTGCGTTTTAATGTTTAATGTCACGATGAATCGCGTAGTGTTTTTGGTAAATGTTTTCGCAGACATAAAGTATGATTCACGGAAAAGAATACGTGGCCGGAGAGTGTAAGTTCAACAAATTTCCTTTTTAACTTTCAGGTTTTACACTATTTTTTAAATTTATTTTAATAATCTTATAACGAAAAAAGTACACATATTTTTCGGATATATTCGGTGTCATTCTTATCCTGATGGAAACATGAAAACATGATAGACGTCGCTTTTACGAAAAAAAAAAAATGTTATTACCTGTCAATTGACTTTTCGGAATGGTAATTATTATATATATATATATATATATAAAAAAATCGATATTAAATTTGAAAAAAAAAAATCCGTGTCGGTGTTCTAAATGTTTTACAGATCGATACAGAGGATCACGCCGCTATTACGACATATAAACGGAAAAACAAAGAACACTTAATTTTGAAAACGTGGTACAATTTATCTTTTATCCGTCGAGCTGTACTTGACATACTTAAAGGGACACTTGACAATATAGTCGGATGATAATATAATATTATAGGTCACAGTAAATTTTTCCTCAGTAAATATATTTTTACAAATATCGGCAAGTGTAAAAATAAGTCATTCGTATTATACTTATTTATAAATAGACAAGTGTTAATATCGAGCGTTTTTTTAGTTATTCTTTCAGTATTATGTAGATCACGAATTATTAAGTGTAGTTCATGATTCGAATTGTTAAAAAAAAATTATTTAAGACTGTTAAAATTAAATCAATTTTTTTTTTTTTTTAATTAATCGTGTTTTGTTCTGTAATTCTATGTATTTTTTTCTTATTATTGTTCTTCGGAAAATATCAGACTATTCGTATACCTAATATTAAAAATAAAAATCTTTTGCATGAATATTTTCTTTTTATATAGAGAAATAATGCAAATAAGATAGAAATAAATGAGTAAATATAATATAAGGAACTCATTTAAAAATGTGTGCTAAATTTCAATGGTTTACATTTCGATGGTGATGTCATTAAAGACGAATTTCAAATGTTCTTCGTGAATTCCATGTCGAACAACGCTCAATTATAGTTGTTTCGAAATACTTAATGTTAGATTTTTATATAACGTAATAGAATACAAAATATATTTTATTTTTGTTTATCGTAACAAAATAGGAGTAAAATCTCCGTAAGAGTTATAATACCTTTAAACTGACACGGTCCAATAAATGAATTCGTCTTGCGTTACTAATCTAAACCTTTGATTCTAAAGGCTGCAATTCCATCTAAATATTATTGATTCGTACTTGATTGTTTTTATTGTATTCTGTTTAAACTTGTCCACTGCGGTATATTGGACATGATTATACGCTGTTTTTTCTCACGATAATTATATGGGAAAACACTGCGTTTCTATAAAGTAAATTAATTTTAATACAATATGTGTTTTAATAGCGGAATAGTTTATTAAAAAGTGGTGTGAAAAATACGTACTTATATATTTCTATAACTGATTTACCCGGCTTTGCCCGGGCGGTATTTTACTTCTTTTTTTTTATTGTATACAGTGAACTTTGTAGTGATTAGACCAATATATTTACGCATGGAATAAGATTTTTTAATTCCTTCATGTATCATACTTTCCCATAAATATTTCGGTCGAATAAATAGCATATGTTTTTGTATATTGTTCACTCGTGAAATATATTTTAATTTATTCCTATTATACGTATGCATATTATTTATATATATGCGAAGAAAATATTTATATAGAAATTTCTCGTTTGTAATATAAGAACCGTTTTGTATAAATCTCTGTACAGGTCTTTTGCAGAACTAACGTAGAATTACCAGTGAGTAAAACAGAGACTGGTGACAAGCCCGAAACCAGTTTAAAATCGTTTTTGTCCCTGCGCCTTGTCGATAGACACGACAAAGCAAATAGCTTTATGTGGAATTGGTCACGTTCAAATTTAAACGGACATTCGATGATAAAAATCAACTCGGTGTTCTGAAAATAAAAAAAGATAATCTTGTGCTGAACTGCGGAAAGAATTTTCGCGGAAAAACGCAACGAAGAAACTACAAAGTAATTCGATTTTATTTTTAACATTAATTAAATTTAATTGATTATACATTTAACCGGACTGAAATTATGCTTAAAACCTGCTACACGATGCACTTTATAATTAAAAAAAAAAAACAACGTAAAGATCGGATAAGTAGTTTCAAAGCCAACCCGTAACGAATATACGCATTTTCGTTTGTATATAAAAACACTATAATATAAACTTTAAAAAGGAAAAAGAAACGTTTTAAAAAAAAAAAAATAATAAAATATTTTATATACAAATTATATTTCATACCGAAGTCTTCATTTTGCTACGTTAACAATATTATTTTGTCTTTATATCTTAAATTCGGTCAATAGCAAAGTTGTAATTAAAAACCATAAACAAATATAAAGGATATTTAACATCGCAAATAATAACGCGAAATGCTTAATTGCCATGAAATTTTTTTTTTTTTTTCAGTGTAATTTTAAGTGCCACGGAACGAATTAAGTTGCTGACGACGCCTGAAGTTTAATACTTTTGTACGTTTTTCGTTAATTCAATAATATACGTATACAATATTAAAAAACAAACAGTTTATACATACATACACACACACACACACACACACACACACACACACACACACATATATATATATATTTATTTATTTATTACCATTTAAAAGTCAATACGGATATAATTTTTCTAAAAAAAAAAAAAAAAATCCGTTTGATATTTTACATTTTAGAAATCGAAATATTTGAAGTTATATTATCTTCTACTTTATTATGACTTCTGACAGTCGTACAACAGCTGTATCAAATATTATTGAAAAAAACGGAAGACGGAAATCGATAGAAATGTGATAAAATTCAACAAAAAAAAAAAAAAACAAAAATATTTAGTGATCCGCGAGTCTCGTAGCTATGTATATAAGTGAATTACGGAGACAGATTATTATTATTATTATTATTATTATTATTGTATGAAATATTGAAAGCAATGATAAATCACTGTGTATTCGATAAAACGCGATTCAGTAAAATTCACAAAACTATATTTCTGTCAGTGGTCATAATCTTCAATTATATATACATGTAATTTATATAAATAGCCCAACACCGGAAGAAAATTTTTAAAATTCTAAAACACTAGATACTATAGAACTACGATTTTCGAAATTACGTAGATGCGGACTCGCAGATATTATGTGGTTTTGACGAAATCGCGTAGATTTTACCGTTTTTATATTATGTAATTTTTCTGCGACGCGTTTAAAACACCACTGGGAAAAATCGAAAAATAAACTTTCTAAATACTATAACGGAGAAGACAACTTTTTCTACCGGATCGGAGTTCCACTCCTTCTAATCGGAAGCCGTACACAGAAAAAAATCAAGAGTAAAAAAACATAAAAGTCGTTGTAATGACTATTAGCTCTTTCAGAATTTAAAAATTATCCAAAAAAAAAAAGTTTCGAAATTGAATACGTTACGCGCGTATATTGTTCCGAAAAATCAGCATAAATCTAATAAAAAAAAAAAAAAAAATTAAGAAAAATAAATAAACACGAATGTATTCGCTATACGAATTCGCACTACCGCCCAATAATAATAAAATATAATTAAACGAATAAACGCGCACCAGAGAACATAACATATATGTATATTACTAATGCATAAAACATTATACATTAAAAAATGTATATAAAAAAATAATAATAATAATAATAAGCGTCTAAATATTTCAAGAAAAACGGGAATCGCGCGTATACCGAATCGGTGTACGTTGACATTGATTCGGGGTACCTACTGACAATATATATAAAATATCGCATAGGTGTATGTAGAATATTTAAATAATTTCTCGTGATATTATAAACGCTATAATTTCAAGGATTTTCTGACCGGTATTAATTGAACGTACGTATTATATTATTTGATACACATAATAGTACCGACGATTATTATCAATGACGTTCCTACAGCGATAAATTCAATACATCCGAGTATATACTATAACCGTTTTAATGTTAATAATATTCATTAACGTAGTAGTATTAATATAGCTGACGACAATCCAAAATATATGAACAGCACGCGGTATACGTATTTAGACTGCCTGCAATAATCGCGGTGTATCTGCTAATCCGTTCACTATAATTTACTGGCAATAATTTCCCATCGCGCGCGCGCGATGATTTTCTGTTGTTACTCGATACTGCCATTGTAACTGCGAATTAAACGGAGTAAAAGAAGAAAAAATAATGTCAAAAAATATTATGTAACGCGCGCTAAAAATGAATTTAAAATCTCGAATAAATATATGCGTTTGGAAATTTCAACGAAGCCAGATTTTTATTTTCAAATCAAGGGGCCTATGCCCGACCCGTATGGCTGTATTTTATAGCCGAAATACATACGTTATTGGAAAAACTTCCGCGCCTTGTAGAGTGATCAGATTTCGATATATTTTTTTTTTTTTTCGGAAAGAGGTAAACATTTTGCAAGGCGCATTGGACTTCTCAAAATGTTATTTCTAAAAGCTATAATAAGAGTTTGAACAGTTCTTACAATATTTTGAACAAATTTTTTTTTTTATAGTTTTTTTTATTAAAGTAATCTAAAATTGAAGTCCAGTGCGCTCAGTAGGAAGTCTTCCTTTTTCCAACGACAACAAAATTGGCGAAATCTGACAACTCTAGGAGGCGCGAGAGTTTTTCCTGTAAAGCACATAATATAATATCGAGCTTTTCATTTTCTGTCTGCCGGTGCTGTTGACGTGTGCAAAATAAAATTTCGATAATCGAATTCCAATGCGCCCTGCAAAATGTTTTCCTCTTTCCAACAAAAAAAAGAAAAAAATATCGAAATCGGCCGATCACTCTACAAGCCGTGAGAGTTTTTCCAGTAACGTACCTATATATTTCAGCTAAAATATAGCCATACGGTTCGGGCGCAGGCCCTTTAAACTCTTTTTTCATTCACTATTACTGCGATTTGCGTTCAAAAAGTCAGTTGACAATTAACTCGACATTTTAACGCGCAGTATTTTTAAAAGAAGAAATCCACATTAAATATGTATATATGATAGAAAACGCGTGATGAAAAAGTAAAAAATTTAAATCAGTATGAAAATCGCGCAACGCCCGTCTTTTAGAAAATATTTTATTTTCAACAATGCAGTACGGTATTATACGGTATTATTCGCACTTGAAAATCGCTGGTAGTTTCGATTATTATATCCTTTCGGTTTGGTTGTTTACGCTTATAATTTCGACAAATTCGTGTATAAATAGAGACGTATAAGGACGTCGAGTCCTGCCGAATAACGCGATTTTATAAATAATATTATAAATTACATGTTTTCGCGATACGACCGCGTAGAAAACGACTACACTATAATCGCAATAATAATAATAATAATAATAATAATAATAATAATAATAATAATAATAATAATAATAATAATAATAATAATAATAATAATAATAATAATAATAATAATAATAATAATAATAATAATAATAATAATAATAATAATAATAATAATAATAATAATAATAATAATAATAATAATAATAATAATAATAATAATAATAATAATAATAATAATAATAATAATAATAATAATAATAATAATAATAATAATAATAATAATAATAATAATAATAATAATAATAATAATAATAATAATAATAATAATAATAATAATAATAATAATAATAATAATAATAATAATAATAATAATAATAATAATAATAATAATAATAATAATAATAATAATAATAATAATAATAATAATAATAAATAAAACGTAAATATATAATATACACGATTCGCGAGCAGCGTTCGAGTCTCGGAATTAATTCAAACGTTGTCGGTCCGAAAACCGCAAACCGAACGAATACGCGCGGTGTATACTTACTAGTTACTACTGTTAGGTATATAATATTATTTGTGTATTCAATTTATACCGATCGGAGTTAAGCCCTTTGCGCACCGAAATAACGTTGTAAACAACGAGTTATAGGCGCTGCAAGCACCGAAATCGCTCAGATGAACGGCGTAGGAAAAACAACCAACACTACGGACGACGCTGGGCAGTGGACTAAAAACAGAAATTGAAATAATATTATATAATATTGTTCGCTATGCGGTCCGTTCAAACACTGTGTCGGGGACTTGGAAAATAATTATTTGTTGATCATTACAGTTTATTTCGAAAAATCTCGAAAATATATATGCGATTGTTAAGTATGGAAAACTCGCGCCTTTACGGTGTATTATGGGAAAAAGTATCGGACAAGTGTTATTTTAACGGATTAAAAAGACAATAAACTTTTAAAATCCTCAAACACCGAATAATATAAAATTGAAAACGTAACCGTATCATCACTTCGTGCCTGTGATGTAGTACGCGGCGAATCGCGCAAAACTTCAGTGAAAATATCAGTTTATTTTTTTATTATTCGCAGAGTAATCGTTATAGGCATAGTTTTAAAAATATCCGCGCGTGAGTGACAAAATCTTAAAAATATTTGGCACGCGAGAAAAAAACGTTATCGACGTTATAACGCGGCCAACAATTTTGAAATATTTTTTTTTTAATATTGTTAAAACACGCAAAAAACGTATCTCAAGAAAATTAACAATAACGAGGAGAAAATTGCTGTCACTCGGACAAATTTCATGTAGTTTACCCGTCGGCCATCTGTTTGATTTTGTTTCGGAAATAGGCTATAAAGATTTTCTAGACGAATGCATCGATCATCGAGTAAAGAACTGGCGTCTTCTTTAGTCGGTTAACAGAGCCGATGTACCTATACTGATTTCCAGTGGTCACCGATCTTGGTCGTTAAGAATAGTATTGTTGTAGAATTTTTCCTTTCTACGCGATTCGGTCGCGTAGAAAAAGACTGAGCGCTATATTATACGTATATAGAGGAATTTTGTAAAAAAAAAACGTTTTAAACACGGAAGTAACAAGTGCAAATACTTGGGACTGTTCGTATCATAAGCGTGTGTTGTAACTGGACAACGCCGGGTGCCGAACATCAGCTGTTATAACAAAATATATTGTACCCAATGTAAATGTAAGTTTTATGGGCGACGCCGGATTATTTAGCTAGTGATAATAATACAAATAAACTTTTACGGATATAAAAGGGAATAATACTCCAAAGTGTACAGTTACATTAGCGCGGGACGTAATTCAAGAGAAGTGAATTTTGAACGTTTACTCAAGTCTCTTTAATTCGGTATATACGTACCTGCAGAGTCCGTCCAAGAATGATTTTTCGTTATTTTCAATATGGTTTTTATGGTAAATATTTTATTGCGCCTTTCAACAAACTTACACGCGCGCCGAGTGGAAACCGACGCAATTTGGAGTCCCGCGAGTTTGGATTTTCATAGAAAAACACCTATTATAAAGTTTTGTGCGGAAGTGTTTAGCGAATATTATTTTATTTTTATACTCTACTCGAACGCGTTAAAAATGTAATCCGAAAATCGATTTGATTTCCGTAATTACAATACTCGTATTTTATATTTTCTAATTTTTTTCCAGTATAATTTTTTTTTCTCCAATACTTTTCACCGTACATTTGGTTTTCTACACTTTTTACCGGTAGATTTTTTTCCAGATTTATGCGGAAATTATATTATAGTCCGTTTCGGGCTAAAACAATAAAAATTTCGAAATTAAAAAAAGTGTTTGTATTGCAGCGCGAAAATTGTACGGAATAATAAAAAAAAAAAAATTTGGAATATATTGAATGGAACACGAGATCTTCGTGAAACACCCTGTACATTCGTATACGTAGTTGGATAGCCAAATGTTAGCGTATGTGAGGTATTAAAAAAAAAAAAAAAAGAGAAAACTTATACGCGGAATTCGTTTATAGTGATTTTTTTTTTTTTAGTTATCTAATCCGCTGTAAAGTGAGAATTAAACGTGTGTTATTATGACACGCAATACCTACATGGCATGTATTATATACGCGGAGCCGTCGAGGAAGAGACGGCAAAACTGGTTCCGGCAGTCTAAAACGACGCGACCTTTATAAATTACAATATAATAAATACGGTACTGAACGAATGGTAAATAATAATTTGTATTTTGACGCCCTCTTCTAATATCATGTACGAAATAAAATTAATCTAATAATTTTTTTAAAGTTAAACGTACGTTTAGGTCAGGGGTTTGACTCGGTTTCCGAAAGTATAAAAACAATTTTAAACGTTTAATCGATATACGTACAGATTTTTACAATAATTATTCTAGTGCAGCACCTTAAATTGTCAGCGAAAACTTTATAAGCAATACGGAATATTACTAATTTTTACATATTTTTACAATGTAAAAATATGTGCATTAAGAAAATTCAAAATGTACACTATTGTATTATGCCATTCGACGGTATTTGATTGGCGAATATTGAAATTTCTAGTTTTCAATAGTAAAATAATTATCGTTTATATAATATGTATATCTTAATTCGTTGATTTTTATTGTATTAATTAAAATGCAGTTAACGATTTTCAAAAAATTTAATCTTATAACGTCAAACTTTGCGCATTACTCTAATAATATAAATATATACGAATGAAAGTCACGTAGAACAAATTTTTCCACGAGAACGATGACAACGAATTTGTCGAGTATTGGAGTAAGCCTCTACTCCTTTGTATGTATATAATATGTGTGTGTGTGTGTGTGTGTACAGAAATGAGTTATTCTATAAAATCGCATAACTAAATAACATAATACATTTTTTTTTACTTACGAATTACGGTGACGCATATAAAAAATATCAACTATAAAAATATAAAGTCTTCCGAGCGAAATCATTTGTATTATTCTGCAAAACTCATACTGGATATTGTAACGTATTTACGGATTGCTTTATTGCAGATTAGTAAAAAAAAAAAAAAAATAGTTCATACCAGAATCATGTGTCCCGTGACCAAACTATCGTTTTTTTTCAGTGGTGTAGTCAGGATTTTTATTTGGGGGGCTGAGGCTGATAATTAATTAATATGTATAGACGGTACCCACTAAAAAAACTGATTATTTATTCATTTGGGGGGCTGCAGCCCTATCAGCCCCCCCCCTCGCTACGCCACTGGTTTCTTAAATAAAATTCAATTTTCCACTATATTAGGACCTTTGTGTTTATAAGTCGTATATTAGGATTTTTGTGAATTTCGAAGCATATATTACGTATATTTTAATATTTACAAAAAAAAAAAAATTTAATACGGATAAAATCTTTTTAAACAATACTTAAATAATTTGCAAAATATCGCGGTGAATATTGTGCGTTTTATCGATTTCGAAGTGGAAATAACGCGTTTTCAGTATATTGATGGCAAAAAAAAAAAATTCGTATGTATATAAACACGCGTATTTTCGGAGCAAGGAAGCATTTTTTCGAGTTGACTTTAAAAATTTTTTTCTTACATCAAATATACACGATTTTTATAGATTACATTTTTAATAAATATATTTTTGTATAACGAACATATAATATTGTGGCGACATATTTTTTTTTTTTCATAGCGTATTTGCGTACTACGGATATTTTAATACGTTTTAACGGCGCAGCATAATATACTGAGAGTACCTACCTGCAATCTGTTCCACCGCTAATTAGTGTATATTATTGTAATACTGCAAACCCGTTGAAATCGTCGAGTATACTTAGTTGATTACGCGGCTGTATAGTGTATAAGACTAATGCGTTTTTGTTTTTTACCTCAAAAAAAAAAAAAAAATTTCAATTTAATTTTGGACGTACTTAACTGCGTAGAGATAATCGAAGACCCGCAGCGCTATAAACGTTATTGTTTCGTACAATATAATATATTTTATTGCGCATTACGCGTTTTGTTTTTATTTATTTACTGCACACGACGATGGGGATAATGACTATTTCGATTTCGTTACATAACACCGTATCTCGCAGTTGGTTAATATTTAAATGCAGCCCCGTTTAATCCGTACAGTCGTTATATTTTTATAATAAATATATAATTAATTACTATAACATTAGTTACGATTTTTATTTATAAAAAAAAAAAAATATCTCGTCCGCAACGCTTTAAAAGACTACTTTATGATAAACACGTATATTTACGTGTATTTCAACATTTTATAAACATATACACAATATATTATTATTATTATTATTATGTGTACACGACGTTCAAGGTAAAACAATAATATATCATTCAACGCACATTAAATTCGTATCTGTATACGTTCATAATGGAACGCAACAATAACAGCTGAATGTTCGTGTTTATTTTGTTCCTATACATATTATATATTATGTACACGGCGGAGTCTTTTATAATATTTTATCCGTATTACATCAAATTATTATTTTTTTTTCGTCGAATATAAATAATATACCGACGCGAACGTCGGATAAATTTCAACAGCGAAACTATACTGTATACTGAGCCGCAACACGAATTCACATAAAATGTAAATTTACCGGAAAATTATACGGTATATTAATAAAAAAAAGTCTTACTTCCTACACGGACCCGAAAAAGAGCCGCAAATGATCGAAGAGGTTGGCGAAAACGACAAGGCCTAGCCTTTAGATGCTGACGATGAATAAAAAATTTAATAAAACGAAGCTGATTTTTAACGTTATCGCGGTCATTTTAATTTTTTGATGTTCTCGCGTTAAACCGAACATAGACCTTTGAAATATTCTAAAGATACTTGTTTTTTTTTTTTTATCGTTTTAGACGTACGCGCGTAATTGTTAGCTGGAGAATTTTCAAAGTTTACGAAACGAAGCGATTGCAAAACGCGGCGCATTTTAAGTTTTTCTGTTTTGTGACTCTTCAATAATATTCCGTTCGATTCAAATCCTCAAAATCCGCACAGACAAAAAAAAAAAAATTAAAACGTACTTGAAATAATACGTTTATATGCTTATTTACTATCCGAAATCAATTTTTTTCCTTCTGTTAAATCGTAAATACAAAATGTTAACGTTCAGTAAAATTTTGTATTTATAATATTATAGAGAGTATTGAACAAAATTCGTTTATTTTCATTTTCTATACATTAATCGTCGAAAACAGTGTGTGTTACACACCAATTGGTACACCGAAAGTAGTCTCGGCAGTTTTTTTTTTAGACGTTCTCTTATATTACTGTAAATACATATATATATATATATATATTATGTACGCGCGTGTCGTATTAATTGAACTGAACCGGATTAAACGTTCCCGAGCACAGAGTGTATAACGAATATTAAAATGTACTCCTAAAATTGTAAGAGGTAAGTGGATTGGATGTGTCATATGTAGTTATGACGTTTGCAAAACAAATCGTTTACGTCTGGATACGTCGAACATTACCTAATAAAATGATCGTTTTAATATGTATTTATATACGGTTTAGCGGAAATTTGATAAAAAAAATTAAAATGTTTTCCAGTCGAAAAAGATTGAACCGTGTTTCAAGGCGAAAAATTCGTTTAATGCTAAAGTCGTTTTTATTCCAGACGTTTTTTTATTTTAATAATTATTATTTAAAATACAACGTTAACCTTCGATTTTAAAACTACAAAAATATCGTATATATATATATTTTTAAACCGTTCGTGTTGAAGCGAAAAAATTGTTTTTCACGAGTTCGTTGCCCAAGAATCGTTATCAGTAATAAGTATACGTATAATACGAATTCGCGTTGTAAAATATTACGTTTTTCTACTTTTTTTTTTTTACTCATCGAAAATATTTTTATGCGTGCGTATATTAATTGAATGTAGTGCTTTTAATAGTGCAGATGTTCGCATACCGCATATATAGATATTAATAGTAAATTTTTATTATACATATTTTATATTATAAAAAACGTATTCGTGACATATTGTGGTCTTAATTTTAAGCACACGTTTATAAAAATAAAACGTTACCGGGTAAATACGAAAAAAAATACATTTTTTTTTTTTTTAATCGATTTCTCGGGTGAATCGTCTAGCTTCGCTGTTCTCGGCTCAAACGTATTGAAATCATTTTATAACGAAAAAAGAAAAATCTCTTTAAAATACAAATTTACAACCTGAAAATTACAACGAATAACTTAAAAAAAATTCACATTCATATTTTTTTTTTTTTACCTACCTATGTATATATAATAACTGATTACGCAATGTCATTTAAAAACGCTCGAGAAATTAACGCATTTATAGTATAAAAATACGCGGAAAAAACAAAAATTAATAAAAAAACGAAAAACGGTTTAGATTTTATAAAAAATAAAAAAATGTTCTAAGAAAACGGGTTTTCGCTCTTAGAAATAGGAACAGGTAAACAATGTTGCGAAAAATTAAAAATAATAAACAAAAAAGAATTAAAAATTATATATACATATATGTTTGTGTGTGTGTGTGTGTACTTGAAACAAGGCCGTGGCTTTTAAAGAATCGTGTCAAGAATTCGAAAAAAATAAAAAAAACAATACCCGCTGAAATCCGAGTACTAATATTATTTTAAAGAGGAGAATTCAATACGAATCGATTAGTCGAGAATTCGCGATTAAATCGCGTCAAATATCTATACGTCCTCGTGAATATTACGAGAGAAAAAAACACAAAAAAATATTGATCGTTTTGAAATCACTGTCGATTTAGTGTCAAAATATTTCGGTTCGATTTAAAGAAACGCGTTAGGTACGTACTACGGATAAACGCTAAAACCCGTTTGAGCTTGCAATTTTTCGACGACGACTTTTCCAAACAATACTTTCTTACAGCGATGTCGATCGCTTCTGTGCAATCGTTTTTCGTTTAAAACAAAGACTATTTTATGCTCGTATACCTACATGTATGAAATGCTCGATATGGAATTGTTTGCGCGGAGTAGGCAGAGTATCAAAAGTATATATTATAGTTATATTATTATTTTATATATATATAATATAATATATTGTATACACGAACAAGGCCGATAGTTTTCTGATGGATCGTCGTCGTTTTAGAGAACGAGCTATTATACACAGACAAATCGTGTATAATAATAATAATAATAATAACGCACAATCCTTCAAAACGGGTATCTCGCGTGTAATATATTTGTACGCACATCCTGCATTGAATACATACACTTCAATCCAAGGATAACGAATCGTAAAAATGTTTTGCTCGTATCGATGATAATACACGCAAAGCGATATCGCAGCGAGTCCGACAATACAGTAGTGTGTATTTGATTCGATAAAAACGTTTCGAAAAATTTACGAATTTGTGATTATTGTTAAACATTTTTTTTTTAAATACTTTTTACAACGATTTTACGAGTAAAATAAAATAGTTTTTTTTAAAATTCCGGTAAATTATCTTTTTTCCAGCGTTTTTGAGGCGCGTATAAAAAAAAAAGAGTATTGTATCGAGTCATTATTGCTAAAACAAATAGGCGTCAGAATACTGCAAAGTATCTGCGTAATCAGACTGCATTCTCCTAGAATATAAACAACAATCGTTATTCTATTCCCGGTTCGCCGAAAAATTGTTGCAGTTTTTAATTTTAAAAATCAATACACTTTCCGTTAAAAATAAATATTTTTCAAAGACGCTCCTTATAAACACATAAAAAACTTTTATTCGATTAAATCTAAACCGATCATATTTTATATACTTAGGAACTTGTACTCGTAAAATACAAATAGCGATTTCTTAGCGAGCAAGGTCCTTTATCGATTTTAACGTCTTTTTTTTGAACACTTGCATTACGATACGATTTATTGTAATTTGTAATAATATATAATTTTATATTACACTTGTAATATTAATTTATCGTAATACACGTTTAGAAAAAACGTGAAATGTGACTTTATAAAAACATACTATATAGAGTAAGACAATTATGGAAATATCTGTGTATACAGTGGCAAACAAGTATAATCTCTTTTTATTATTATTATTATTAATAATCGTTTTGAACGCGGAATTTTCCACATTATCGCGTGTAGGTATTAACATTATTGGCCCAAAGTCAATTTTCAATTCTTTTTTTTTTTCGGTCGACAGAATGGGGCGAATTTTTAAAAACAAACGAAACCGGTTTTCGGTGTAATTTATTACAACATTTTCCGGCAATAGGATTAAAATTCAACACGAAACGCTAAAAAGTCCCTAGGCCTGACAAATAATAAATGCCACCACAAAACTGAAATGGAATAACGTGTATACACCGTTTATTATTTCATAGTCGAAAACCACTCGTTTGCAAATGTATGACGCGTTTTGAACACAGGCATAGCCGTTCCAAGGGGGGAAACGGGGCAAGTGCCCTAGGGCGTCCAAAGTATTATGAATGCGTAGGGCGTCAAAAAAAAATGAAAGACAAAAAGAAAAAATTTGTTTTAATTTTATTTCAGATATTAATTTCCCTTGTATCTATATATGATGATTTCGAGAATGAGTGTATTTACTATTATAATATATATAGAATGATGTAATTAGATACTACGTTAGTTGTAAAAAAATTTTTTGGGGGGGGTGTCAAATATTATTGCCCTAGGGCGTTATTGGTGATTAGGACGGCACTGAATACAGGACGTAGCTCGGCTGCCGAACTATTGGAAAAATCTTCTTTGGATAGATTTGAATATAAAATTCAACGAGATTATCAGCGTTCGAACATACAGTCGTTATAAATTTTTTTTTTTTTTTGAACAATATTATGTATCAGACTGAAGTCCGGTAATCTATAATATTGTAAACGAAACTTTCAAAATTCGTATCAAAAGGATTGTCAAATATATCGACGGCAAGTTTTTCCACTCGTTCGAACGTCCAAATTTCCAAAATTCAAGTGCGTTTATGATTTCGGCGATTAGGAAATATACGTATTTTTTTTTTTCTTAGTAACACCGCTACTTTAAAACTAAACTGACGCATAAATACGGTGCTTTATGATTCGTTTTTCCCCCGTATTCGAATCGTATAAACGTATTTTAATTTATTTAGATCATTTAGTAGTATATAGATTTTCTTCACAATATTAAAAAAAAAATATACGTCTGCAGCGCGAACCCGAACCGGTTGGAAAAAACGTACCGATGACGCACGGTAATCTCGTAGGTATATAATTTTTTTTTTTAATTTGCCTGTATACTATATACATTATAATAATATTGGTGGAATTATTATTATTATTATTATTATTATTATTATTATTATTATTATTATTATTAGCCGACGAAACGGGTCCGGAGCGGGAAGTGTACGTAAACGAATACACGTAAGAATGTACGCATTTATTATCGAATCCGGTTCTGAATAGTTGGCACGAAGGTCTTAACTCTAAAAACGGATTGCAGAGTGGGGCTGAAAGAAAAAAAAAATGTATATCGAATAAAAATATATTATTATCCACACGCTTATATCACACACTACGCGCGTAGTACGAGCTATCGTCGTATAACATATACCTACGTATTTGAATATTGTATAGAAATTGAATATAAACAACTGTTATTATTATTAATAGGTGACCGGTGCAGGTCGAAACGGAACGGAGAGAACGTTTTCGGTCGTATATATACAGCCAGTGTATACAGTGTGTGTTCCCATAGGGCAAGGGTTCGGAACTTTTTCGCGTAAATGGGCCGGTTGAAAAAAAAAAATTGCAAAATCATGATTATCAAAGAGTCGCACCGATAAAGATAAAAAAAAAACACGCCATAGTACAAAAAACGACTAATATATTCATAGATAAGAAATATACGGATAGGCCATTCCTGTATTGAAAGCGGTCTATTTTTAAGAAGAGTGAAGTCACTATTAGATTGGTTTTTTCTCGCATGGGGTACATTTTAAGGTTATTTTGATGAAATTATTATATTCATTATCTTTGGAAATTATACGCGGTGATAACAGTTATTTTCAAATTCTGATATTATTACATATATAAAAATATATGTAACATTGCCGAAGTTTTCCCTGATGACTGGAATACCTGACTTGACTACTTATATATACTTACTTAATTCGATCAATTCCGCCCATACAAAAGGACTTATTTGCTGTTTTAATGTTTATATTTATTATTTATTATCATAGGTTATTATCACATTGTGGCATTTTAGGCATGGGAGAAAGAGTAACTTGCTAATGGAAGAAAGATGAAGCTACCTCATATAATTATTATAAAATGACCGCAAGGTAAGGCGAAATGACCCATCCATATGTTTATTGTCTACGAATACATTTCACTAAACAATTTAATCGGGAATTGGTAGGTATTATTTTTAATAGAAATATTATTTAATTAGCTCAGATAACGCGCGAAAAAAAACTCATCCACTCGGTTAGTGGGATCTTCGAGACTGAATTTCTGAGCACAGTTTTTGTTTAGATCTGGAGAGTAACCTGTAGTTTTCGATTTCAAAACACCAATTATTTCGTTGTCCGTCGTATTCGTATACTTCTATTACACAATTACCGCACATGTGCTTGTTATAACATAAAATTATAAAAACAGTAATATTATAATATTATATAATATTATAATTTTGTAAAATATCGTATTGTATCGTGTTTGTGTTAAAGGCCATGGCCGATAATGATGTTAAAGATTTTTTAACTGCGTGGAACCTGGACAAATACATATATATATATATATCGAAATATTTGCAGGTAAGTTTCATATGATTACTACTTATATCAATTGTAATTATACTAAATTTGCATGCATATAAAAATATACCTACTAAACTGTAAAGTTCGCCCTACACTATTCGCGTTTCGTGTTCTAGTATGTAAATGAATAGTGTGTGACATTTTCAACGGCTGAAGCGGTAAATACACGAAATCAATGGGCACAACAAAAAAAATGTCGTATTGCTTCGTTGCATTTTGTTGTTTCGTGTTATTGTTATTTTCGTAAACAGTATATTTTTATAAATTCGTATATTAAACTAAGAAAGATCACGGAACGCAAATAATGTGTACTTTACCTTTTTCTCGATTTGTACATTAATTTGAATTTAACATTGAACTTTACTTCCAGTGCTTGAAAAAAGGGAGGTACTTACACTACTTACCTTAAAGGAGTACTTACAGTTAGGTACTGATGGTATGTACTATAAAATATTGCTATTAATATTAAAATTATATTTAAAAAATTCCTACTCAGTTTGGAAATAAATCTCAATACCTATAATACATTTAAACAAAATAATTTATTAATTTTAATATGTTTGGCATAAATCATATTTAAAGAATGTTTGTTTTAAGCAAAATAAACTGCCAAAAAGTATTTAATATGTAATAAATAAATGAAAGCATATTAACATTTTTAATAAAGATAAAAATTTGTTTTGATTGTTTGAAAACTATATTATCAATTATCACTAATAATTTAAAAAATAGAACCATAATAATCATTTTATGGGAAAAGAATATTCTAATATTCAGACATATATAATAATAATAATAATAATATTTTATATAAGCTGAGCTACAAATTAAAAAAAGGGTTCATTGTTCAGTATTGTATAATTAATAATGATAACCAGTATTAAAGTTTTTATTTCTTTTAAATTTTCACAGAAAACGAAGAAACTTGTAACATCGCTGCCTTATTGTGTTTGCCGTTTTTAATTAGTGTATCCACTTGTAACAATGTATTGTAATTAAATTGTGTAATGTTTTTATAAAATAAAATAAGTGTTATAAATTAATCATTCAGCTGTTTTTATTATGTTATATTTTTTTACCTAATTACAAATAATGTGGTTACAGAAAATATTGCAATTTTAACTAAAGTCTGTTCTGTAGAAATAAATAATCCAGACACAAATGTTAACAAACTAATATTGTAATAGCCACTACCGGTTACATAATTTGTTGTCCACTACATAGAAATATGTAAACATAACAATACAAGTAATCAGACTTCCAAGTATCGAGACTAATATCGTTCGGTTAGTGCTTCTTAATTCGTTTTTAATAATGTTCATATTCGAAAATATTTGCTCTCCGATGTAAGCAGATCCAAAAATGGTCAAAATTCCGAAAACGATCGTCTTTAATTGAATGAAGCTATCGGGAACACTGTTCCATATGCGTCAAATATAAATTCTTCTAGACATTTAGCGAGTTCCGTCACCTCTTTTTTTCTCAGCAAATTTTCAATACCCCTTTTCAAAACCTCGGATTTTGAAGACCAAATGTCTTTGGTTTTTAATTCTATTAATTGCAATGAAAACAGTCTTCTGTCGACAGTTGTAGGGAACGATGGAAAATTACTTTGACTAGTCTCCGCTGTGAGTGGTGATGTCAAGAACATTAACGTGGGTTTATATTTATTTGCCAGAAATAAATATCTTTAAATTGATAATATTATTATCATTTTATAGAAATAAAATATGTATTATTATGTAATATATATTTTACGGGTCTCGATATTGATGCATACTCCAAACAGCCGCAGATTGCATGCTAAGAAGCCGCAGTTTACCGACCCCTGCCATGTAAAATACGCCTCACGCTCTCAACATTTTGTTGGTAAACGCACAAACTTTCCGCAGTAAACACTATAAGCACGTGCTTACAGCGGCAATTTTTTAGATACGGTAAATTTCTAATATCTAGGCACATAAGTATGTAACCATATAGGTATTTTTATAGTTTACACACTGTTTACACGACCGTATTTCGGATCGTTTTGACACGTCTAAATAGCTTCAAAAAGTAAATATTGACTTAAGAAAAGTAGTAGAGCTTTGCCAGCGTTTAAAATTAATTTCTATTAACATCTATTCGAAGCGACGGGTTTTTCACGGGAAATGTAAATTCGTTAAAACAAACTTTAAAAGTGAAGAACATTAGTTCAATCATAGTTGGATAGAGTAAGAAAACTAAGTCTATTATTATACTACTATTCAAGTTGACGAGGAACGAGAAAACCGAGTTCTGCGTATAATAAACGGAAAAGACGCGAGTTCAAAATAGAAAAATATTTTGCCATAATATTATGGACCGGATTAAAAATGAAATAGAAAAAAACGTGTGACGCTTATATCGATATATTTGGAAAATATGATTTTCTGACTCGTTCGAGTTAATATTCGTCGGAGGAAATCACTCAAAAAGCACACGTTAGCTTCAAGCATTCTTTTTTCGGTGATGATTTTGAGGCGTCGTTTTCTCACTAGCGTCTTCGTTTTCGGTCATATCTTCAGAGTACAACTGAAAATGATGAAAACAACCTTGGAATTATTGAATTATAGTTACTTTTTTAATAATAATAATATACGCCAAGTATAAAAATGTATATAAAAAGGCGGCAATTTGTTCAGCGCTTACTGCTGCAGCACAGAAGTTAAACCCGGCACTGTTGCTGTGCCGAAAATTACTGAAATACGCCTTGAGAATAGCGAAAACTAACGGTTAACCGTAGAAACAATATCGATACACAATTTTACATTTTTATACTATTGAAGATTCAGATTGGAGGTCAAAGTGTGGTACAAAAAAAAAAAATTGATTCACTAAACGATTCAATAAGCGAACGCGTGGACATTTCAAGCGCCTAAAATGTAATAATTTCTGTAAATGTGATTGACGATCGATTACGAAAATGTACAATATTACAATATGCTATTTAAACGGTAATCTAAAGTAGAAATTGAAAAGTCATATTGGATTTCGAAAGTAGATAAACTATGAAATGTTTATAAAAAAACCCGACATTCTGATCGGTTTTGCAACAAAATGAATTCGTAATAATCTTAAAAAAAAATGTTTTATTCAATAATCTCTTAAATATAACGATAAATACGGTTACTACACATGAACATTCCGTTACAAATGCGGTTCTTTATTATCATAGGCTACAGCCGTAATCGAATTCCTAATCGAGTATTTTTTTTTAGCCCTCAACTCTTATTTTCAAAATTTTTTTTGCTTGAAATGTTTTCCTAAATATTGGAATCGCACTTGGACTTATCCAGACATCATAATCTCGGAAAATGCTGTCAACAGTCTTATTATGAATAATAAAAAAAAAACGCAGAGCCAACGCGATAATATTGGTTTTTTGGTCGCACGATTCAAAAGGATAGCAAATTATTGAAAATAAATCACCGAGATCTCGTCTCAAAACGGTTAAACCCGTGAACTCAGTCGCGCACGGTCTTTGCATTGAAAATTAACGCGAAACATACGAAAACTCGTAATTCGATTTATTCTAATATTACTCTATCACTTTAATTAAAATTAGGGGAGCGGAGTTGGAAAAAAGATTGCCAAGTACAATATGCGAGGCGTTTGTCACGTCCATGAAGTTGGCCCACCGACTTTGCAAGATCCCTTCGAAATATATACCAAAATTTTGCGAGTAATTTGCTAGAATTTGCGAGTCCATTCCCAGAATTTGCTAGTCATTATTTCCCCTACTATTCAAGGGTGGGCCAACTTCAGGTAGCCCACCCACATTAAGCTAGAGGGACAAAAACGGTACCGAAATCTTCCTCTTAATTTGCTAGAATTTTCGAGTCCATTCCCAGAATTTGCTAGTCACCCAATCCTAAGTTATGAGCTTTCAAAGTTCTGAAGTTGGCCCACCCACATTAAGCTAGAGGGACAAAAACGGTACTGAAATCTTCCTCTTAATTTGCTAGAATTTGCGAGTCCATTCCCAGAATTTGCTAGTCATCCAATCCTAAGTTATGAGCTTTCAAAGTTCTGAAGTTGGCCCACCCACATTAAGCTAGAGGGACGAAAACGGTACCGAAATCTTCCTCTTAATTTACTAGAATTTGCGAGTCCATTCCCAGAATTTGTTAGTCACCCGAACCTATGTTATGAGCTTTCAAAGTTCTGAAGTTGGCCCACCCACATTAAGCTAGAGGGACGAAAACGGTACCGATATCTTCCTCTTAATTTGCTAGAATTTGCGAGTCCATTCCCAGAATTTGCTAGTCACCCAAACCTAAGTTATGAGCTTTCAAAGTTCTGAAGTTGGCCCACCCACATTAAGCTAGAGGGACGAAAACGGTTAGGTTAAAATGTCTTATTAATGATAGACTTAATAAAATATTAATAATTAAAATCTATGAAAAGGAAACGATTATTAATAATAAAGTGAAACTTTTTTATAAATGTGCAATAATATTATTAAACTTTAATATACATCAGAATATGTGGAGTTACATTGTGTACAATTTGACCATGCACGCGTTTTACATTTTTCTCCAGATCGTTATGTATTTCCCATGCATTGTTCATTCTTTTGACATATGTTACATAATGACCTGTACTATGTGTAACTGCAGCAACAAGAACAAATCTGAAAACAAATTTAATTTAATTTAATTACTGAATGCTGTTTTTAGCTTATTGATATACATACTTTCCATCATCTATGTCGATTTCTGAAGGAATGTCTGTCAATTTACATGACAAAACATTATTCGATTGATAACATAAAGCATCAAGTTCAATGAAGGCATGTTGTTGTAATGTTCTTTTACTTGTTTTTTTTCCATCACATGTGGCTAAATTTGACTTCAACATACATATTTGTGTTTCAATTTTCTGGTAATTTTCATAATATCTGCCAAAACACTTATGCCATTAGTCAAAATATGTTTACCATCAGCCGGACTAAGTATAATTGTTGGCGAAGACGTGATTTTTTTGAAATTACGGCATTTGTTGTTACTACAGTCAATATTTTGTATACAGCTAGGTTCTTCCCTCAACAGACTATTAATAATGCGACTTACATTGCACTCAGCATTAAGTAAGTACACATTGTCAATGCAGTTTTCTGATTCAAAAATGGTATGTAATAGTTTCAAGCGACTGTTATACATCTTTGTGGAAGGACCGTTTAAAACAATTTCTTTTGCAAATGCCATTAAATTATTTTTTGATGAATTCATATACGAACGGTATGAAGGAAAGTCCATATATCCCATGGAAATTCCAAACACCAACGAATCAAATGCGCATGTATTGCTTACGACATATTTTTTTTTCAAGACTGCAAGGAGTTACCAGATTTCCATTCCTTAACAATATATTTTTCGATGATCGTGTATTCGCTTTGTTAATTAGTAGTCGATCAATTTCTGGACATGGTTCTAAATATTTTGTCTTTTCTTTTTGGAGTACTTGGCATATATCTCGATGAAATAATTTGTTCATTCAAATTTATCGAGTCTTTTTTTGTTGGAATTTTTCATAAGAATTTAGGAGTGGTCCAGTCCGTATATTTTGTAGACCTCCCAACATTCTTCTGTATTGAATGTATCATTGTCACTTATGGCAGTTGATGATGATGATGATGATAACATCGTATTTCCAACACTACTTATCGTATCATTAGGATCTTCAGGATTTAAATTACATAAACTTTCTATTTCAGAATAATTATTATTACATATAGTAGAGGTCGTCGAGCAAGTATTTATTTTGTCTGAGTCATTTACCGAAGTTGTTTTAATAGAAAATAATTGTTTACTTCTCACAATTTTCATTGAATTTTCTAAACTTCGTAAATGCGTTAAAACAAATCGATCTGCTGATAAAAGCCGAGATTCGTGTTTTAATATTGAATTTTTTAATAGTGAAAACTCACCTTCTACAGAAGCTGAGCTTGCTGTTAAATAAGGAGACTTAAAAAATGGCACCATAACGTTCGTCCACATTGGAAACGTTTTACAAATACGTATTAAAGAAGTTTTGAATTCTGGTATATAGTAAGCATTAAGGCGATCACCTACTGTTGATATATACACACAACTTTTAGTTTCAATTTCTTTTAAAACGTATCTAAGTAAGACGTATTTTCTTCTTCTTGAATGTCTTTATCGTTTTCAAATATTTCTTCTTCTGTGTCTGATATCTGTTGGTCGGATATGTCCCTATATTTGAAAAACAATGACCTAAAAAAATTTTAAAAAAATTAAAAGTTGTTGCATTTCAAATAGACAAACTATAGATTTTAGATTTTTAGATTTTCTGAGTGGAGAGAAGGATCTATTGGTTTTACAATCATGTGTGTTTTTTTATGTCTGTACCCAAAAATTCTACCAGAAGGGGTGATCCGATCTTTACGTGTAGCACTTTTTTCTGATTACAAATTACATATAGTTTGTACTTTAAAAAGGTAATTTTTCGATTTTCTCAATACTTTTTTCAATCGCCAGAAAAAACTACCAAAATTTACATAAAAAACGCTGAGAATTTAATTTCATCGAAATTTTTTTTAAAAGTTTTCAAAACATTTTTTTCAATTTTAGACTATTTATAGCAATTGTAGGTTTTGAGATATTTTATTCATAAAAGAGGTAACTTTTAGTATGTTACACCGAAACTCCGCTTAGAATCGTTTTATCGAATCCAATGATTTATCATTGCTTTTAAATTTATAATAAAACAAAACTCTAAAATCTTTATCCAAGTAATTCACTTAAGCGATATCCACAACATCCTGTGGCTCGATACCTTTTTATTTTAAAATTAGTGATCGAATTAAGTACGTTGAGGAGGATGTGAAAGTCCTGCAAAACCCATAAATACTTAAGAAGTGAAACATTAGGTTAGGTGCACAATATAGGTGCATATTAATCTATAGAAATAAATATATTGATATTTCATAAATAATAGGTAAATATCATTTATTATATAATCAGTTTGATAGAGCAAAAAACCTGTTTGTTGTTATGTATGCTATTATGTATTTTTTTAAATTATATTCTAAAAATGCTATAAATTATTTTATTAAATTATTTTAGTGTTAATAATCAATTATTTAGAATTATTTAAATAATTAACATAATAGTTACCTTTAATTAATTCCAATAGACGAATTCTCGCGTTCTCAGAAGGTGTATTTATTTCAGGAGAATCTTTAGTTTTTCCATCATATTCATTTGTACATACAGTTAAGACATCGATTAAAATGTCTTTGAATTTATCCAAACAGTCGCAGTAAATTAATAGAACTATGCACCTGTATTTAATAAATATACATTTTAAAAGTTAGAATAAAATATAGAACTGTCATTTCTAGCATTAAGTGATAATTAAAATAAGGTTGGTACCTGACAAAAATTCCTTCAGATGATATGATCTTGACCCTTTCCAACATTTCCATCGACATACCATTTTAATGACGTGTGCAATGTCTATTCTGACAAAACAAGAAAGTTTAGGCTGTGAAGATTTTTATAAGTTAAAATTTCTAAGCATGATTCTACGTAGGTCCGAACTGTCATTCCACCACAAAAGCCCTTGTTATTGCTCCTAAGAGTGCCATTGAAAAATCACATACACTTTCTTGTGGAGCAGATACACCATCATTCATCCATAATGTTAACCAAGAAAATATTGTGAATGTATCTTGTTTTTCACTGATCATCTGTGTTACCGAAGTCTGATATGCTCCATTGAAAACAACTGCTTCGTACAAAAATATGTGACTTGATAGTATGTTTTGTGTAGACCTCTTAATTTTTTTTACAATACTTCCTGTTGCATCGATTGATAGGCGAACGTATGTTTTGCTAATACTCTTATAAACTACTAATTGGCATGGTGTCCAGTAATGAACAATAAACGGCTTGGCACATACTTTATGAATGGAGCCAGCATATTGAGTATGACTTAACTCTATGAGTGACATGATTGGGCAGTTCTCTGTTATCCCCAGAGTTTTATCTCTCACTGATTGTTTACATTTCCATAAAACTGTATTATTGTAAACGTTAGCTGGTATTTTGCACCGAAAGTTAGTGAAGAAACTGCTTGTCGCTTCCAGTTACTAGCACAATCTTGAGACAACTGCATGCCTACCTCGTGACGTTTTTCTCCATTTAGAGGCCTTTTAATGCGTGTTGTTGCAAAATGTCTATACCATCCATTACAATATTAATAGTTAATGGCATACCATCAGTTGGTTTTTTTTTTGCCCAGCCAATTACCTTTGCTAAACAATCTTTACATTTGCCTTCAAAATTTAAGAAATGCTTAGCCATACTTAAATCGCTTGCAAGCCGACATCTTTTGTATACTATGTTACAAGGAATGTCACAACATTTAATAAACCAATCGTTAATAATATTTGTCCAAGCACCTTTTTTTAAAACTGTGTATATTTTTTGGTTTTTCTTCTTTCCATATACCACATCAGTTGGCGCCATTTTGACATATTCTCGGTATGGAATGTCAAATTCAAAAATATTTTTATTTTTAGATATTCCGTCTGATTCTTCATCAGTATCATCTGTTGAAAACTTCTGATATTTTGCGTTCTCTTCTTCATCTGAAGAAATAGTTTCAGATCGAGTAATTGGTTTACCAACAATTTCTCGTAATCGTGTTTGCCACAAATGACGGTCTTGTTTAACAGATAAGTACAATGAATGAGCAGTCAATTTACCATCAACACCTTTACTTAGCTGAATCCACAGTGGATGTGAGTATTGAATAAGATTACCATCTAAATCAAATAGGTCCTCGGCAACGGAAGTCAATAATCCCATTATTAAATCCAAAGAAACCTGAGGTTTTCTTCCAACATTTGACTGCAAACAAAATTATTAAAAAATGAATAACAAAAAAAAAAGATAGCGAGCCGCGGGTTGTTGTGGATATCGCTCAAGTAAATTACTTGGATAAAGATTTTAGAGTTTTGTTTTATTATAATTTGAATGCAATGATAAATCATTGCATTCGATAAAACGATTCTGAGCTGAGCTTCGGTGTAATACACTTTAACGAAAAGTAACTGTATAATGATTATTTTGAAAATACGAAGAAATAACTGTATTCGATATTGACGTAGATAGGTACGTAATATATACAATCTCGTAAATTGTCTTAAAATGGCTATAAAATAAATTCTTGTGGTCCAATTTTCAAAATTTTTTGTACAAAATTAAAGTAATGTATGTCTGACGTTGTATCTAAATTTCAAGTCAAAAACACAAAATTAACTGTTTTATGAATGAAAACCTTAAAATTTAAAAATAGCTATAAATAACCTAAAATTGAATGAAACTTTTTGAAAATTTACACAAAGGTGTACAATATAAAGATATAATTACGTTGAAAATGTCAAGATAATAGATTGATTATTTCCGATAAACAGCGAAAAAACTATACGTAATATTGACGAAATCCAATTTTAGCGGTTTTCGTAATTTTTCGGTAGTTTATCGCTTCGCGTTAAAAACTATTGAGAAAATCGAAAATGACCTCTTAAAAGTACCAACTTGACGTGATTTGAAACGTTTCTCCAGCCTCCCCACTAGAAAATTGTTATTTCTGGGTAAACGAACGCCGTACAAATTCTAATTTCGGTCGTACAAATTCATACTAATTGCGTACTAATTATTGAAAAAAAATTCAATATACGTAAAGTGGGGGCTGGGGAAACGTACGTTTAAAACCAATAGATCCTCGCTCCGCTCAGAATCTAAAATTTGCGATTGAGTTCATAATGTTCGTGCGTTTAGTAGAAAATAAAATATCCGTTTTTAAATGTCCGTTATTGTTGCGTTAGGTTAGGTTACCTAACCTAACCTAACCTAACCTTATATAATACAATACAAATTATACTAATTATAATAACCCAACCGTTATTTTGGGTGATTAGTCTTAAAAAGGCATTGCTTCCACAGCGAGTTACACCCAAAAGGAGTTGAATGCACAATTATTTTCCTGGTAACGCCGGGTAATTCAGCTAGTAATATTATAAAAAGTGGTTTATAATAATATTATACTAACATGAAAATATTATATTTTAAATTTAATCTAATACTAAAGTTATTATAATATTGCCGTCTAGGTTAGTATTCAGTGACTTTCCCATCAATTGTTTTGAGCAAATTTATTCCCAAAGTCGGCAAATCATTATTATACTTTTACGATTATTTTTCACATATGCAAAATGTTATAACACCCTTACACTCTTATAACTTTCTATGTTCTAAATTCTTTTTGAAAAGTGTTATTTTTGTTAATAATGGAAAATATCACTCGACTTACCTTTACGGATTCCATTTTGACAGGTTCACCGCTGCAGCGTTTGTCTTCGATACCATTCGAAAATCAGAAACGAAATACTAATGGAAAACTCGTTACGCGTCTTATACGTTTTAAAACGGTTAAAAACGAAGAAACCGCGAACATATCAAACGTCGTTTTTTTTCTCGTTGTTTGTTCTCATAAAACACGCACCGCGAGACTGTCCTTTCGTCGGTCGTTTCGCGCTACACTGAAATGTATATTTCGTTCTAAAATAACAATTACGATTTGGACGTTTCGACTAAGTCGCTCCGTCGACTCGACCTACTTAAAAATTTGTTTACCGTATACGAATTGATATTTATTATTATAATACGTTTATATTAAATGTTATTAAAAAAAAAAAAATCCTGAGTGGTTTTTAATGGAAAAAAAAAAGTAAATATTTTATACGCAAATACTTTCAACACATAGTTCAAAACGTATTGGCGTATAACCTATTTGTACATTAACGTTTTGTGTTTTAACGATATCGAAAATCGTATAAATTGTATTCAATTAAGTTTACGATAAATTAAAAATATCATATTATACACATTTATTTCGGCGTGTATTTACGCGTCGTCGCACCGAATAACTGTTGTTTGAAACGAACTGCAGAACCGTTTCGTTGTGTTTTTCGGAATTGTCTCGGAAATCGCCGAGTAAAACGACCTATTTCCAATACGGTTTATGTAAATTTCCCGAAGGACGAAACTTTCGGAACGCTTTTAATATCTCGAAAAGTGTTTTTTTCCGAAGAAATACACTCTTCTACATACTCGCACAATATAAAAAGAACGGATGATTTTCTAGCTCCTCTTCCCATGCAAAATTGGCGTTATCAATAATAATGTGAATTGCGAAGAACAAAGAAATACACTGCATGCAGATACATCGGTACATGTACGAGTCTTGTATATATTTCATTTATTTTTTCACGTGGCAAAAAGTTACCTATAGCTTGTCCTCGTCTCCTATATATATATATATATATATATATATATAATATATACTAGCTGAATTACCCGGCTTCGCCCGTGCGCAGTTTTGAACGAAAAAAACTTTTAAAAAATATTTAGGAAAAAAAATTATAAAATTATTGAAATGCCTCGCCGAAAAATCGTAACATTTAAATACAATGTGAAAAAATGGGCGACGTGGGGACACTCAGGGAAGTATTTGGAACAACTCTGTGAAAAAAATAGTAAAGTTATTGAAATTGGTATTATATATAGTTTTATAGATATATAGATATTTATATAGGTTTATATATATATATATATATATGATTATGTTTTAAACTCAGTAGCAATTTAAATGTTCACTATGGTAACTGTGTAACGCCTAGAATCCCAAAATTTTCCGTGTTAGCTACCACTCTCGCTGGACCTACCGGGTCCAATTGTAAATCTAAACCATCCAGGGACTCACTCAAACGCACACAATAAATTTCATTAAAATCGGTCCAGTCGTTTAGGAGGAGTTCAATTACTGAACACACGGACAGTCGAAATTTATATTATGATATAAAGATATATTAAAGATATATATATAAATATATAGATCGCGCTGCCATCGCCGTTCCAATGTAACTGGCAACGACGGTATAGAAGTGGGGGTGACCTGGCCGCGTGGTGAGTAGAGCCGAGTTCATGACGTCATGGTAACGCACTCGGTGTCGCACAAATTTATAGAATGACCTCAGCCATAAGACATACATATACATGTCAATTAATTGAATTGTATAATACGTTCGATAAGTATCAGTTTGATGTCCGAGAATCATTTAAATATTATAATTATATTAACTATATAGCGACCGCAATTATGCTAGAACAATTAAAATATTATAACACGACGCGTTTTATTTATCAGTATTGAAAAAAAAATCTACCGAAACAGGAATGAAAATTACAATACGCAGATTTTTATGCAATTACGATATTAATATAACGTCGACCTTTATCGTCAAAATTTTGTGTAGACAACTTTTTTTTCGAGAAAAAAAAAGTAACAATCATAAAGCACTGTTTTTCCAATACCGGTCTTTTAAATACGTGTTTCGAAATAATATTAATAACATTGGTAAAAAAATTACGACGTTATTGTTACCTTTGGGGACAAGTACCGACACTGCAGACGACGATACTGTTACACAATAATTCCATTCCGCTTTAATCTATTTTAATATTTATATATACGTTTATTCACAAAAACGCGTTTCACGACGTTAATATAATTATTAAACGAAATATTTTATTATTATATCGTTCGTTTGTGGCTATTAATAATACAGTAATTTATCGAAATAAATTCGATTTGCACTGTTCACGCTGTACTTAGATTTTAATTTTTGATTTATACGAGCAAAATCATTAGCATATTTTACGTTATAACATTATAGGTAATAAATAAGAAAATATCTTCTTACACTTTATTGTACGATTATATTATAATGTTATATTACGTGAAAACCATACTCTGCATACTGATAGTCGGTTTGGTGAAACGCAGTCGATATTTTCCCATGCATAACCACGCGATTTCTTAAAAACTAAAATAAATAAGTATTCACACAAAGTTTCACGCGAATCACAGATAATATTTCGTCCTATTATCTGAATATTCGATCGGTTAAATTAAAATCAAGTTATAAAAAAAATAATAGTGTAGCGAGTATATTACATATATTATACGTTGTGGTAGTAATGAAGCCATTAAAAACTATTGCGTCATTTCAATAATTATTATTACACTGCAGTATACGTTTATTTAATAATCGAATATATTTCTTATTTAAATTGTGCGTGAAATACAATTAACGTCTATTGACAGCCGATCATTGTGATATTGGTATGAATATAAAATCTATACGAACAAAATAATATGAACGAATAAAATAGTATTACATTTTAAATAAATCGTAGTTGCTTTTTTTTATAGTTCTACGTCGATATCCTTGCTGCTTTTAAAAATCACAAATTTTTTTTATATGATATTATAATGAATTCGCCTTAGTGTAATGACTAAATTACGTATCCATGTATAAATTCATTCCTATGAATATATTCATATATACTTATAGAAAAAAAATCTCGAGCAATACGTTATATTAATAGATTTATCATTTACTTGATTTGGACGAAATCATTTTCTATCCGTGTCGAAAAACGGACTTATTCACACAATTCACACAATTTTGTTACAAAATGTTATTTTATAACACGCAGAATAATTCAAATTAACGAATTTATTTCTCACGCTAACATTATTCATGACCTACACATGCTAAATTTAACACTTATTACATATACAATATAAGAAATAAACGAATAAATATTTGAACGTTAACATTTACACAAAAGTAGATTATTCAAAAATGTTTATAAATATATTTTTAAAATAAATTATACGTTTCGACAGAAAGAAAAATCATAAATAAGATATATTTTAACCGGTTAAAATGTTCAAAATGTGCGTGTACAAAATATTATACAGAATAAGATTTTTCTGTAATTTAAAGAAGAATAAAATGTAAAAATGAAAAAAAAAATCATAATATACATATATACAATTTAATATTATTTCATTTGTACAGTTAAATAAGATTTTGAACACTAAACGAATGTGTCGCTGGTCATCTATACAATATATTTACCAAAATTATCACCATTGTGGTTATGAAACTTTGAATGTGTATTAATTCACATATCGATCAATTCGATTCAGCTCGTAACGAAATTGACTGTTCGTTTGAAATATACCCTGATTGAAATTCACAAAAAAAAAAAACATAATAAGCGTGTAACATGACTCTAGTATTCATATAATATTATTTATTCTGCAGTGTACATACCCTCAAATCTATATATATGCGGATTCGTTATTTGACTTGAATTTAAGCGAATCGTTTATATTATTATAACTCATTGAAACTTTGAACCGCGTGTAATAAATATATTTTTTTTTTATAATATCACAAATAGTAATACAATCAAGCGATACAACGACAGAGAAAAAGTCAAATTAATTACTTTGATTAACGAAATATGTATACGTGTTTTATAAAAGCCACGCGGCGCTTATATAATATAATGTATCGAAGATAAATATTTATCGAAAGGTATTCAATAAATCGATATTGATTTTGAACACTGTTCCACGTGTATATTGTTCAACTTTTATAACAATAAAATAAAATAAAAACATTAAATTTTTTATACGCGACATAAAATAAAGACGATGATGACTCGAAAAATCCGTATTCACTGACAAATATACGAGCAATTAGACTATACACGAAATAATTAAAATAACATTTTATTTTAAATATTTACAACGGTCGAGAGCACGTTTTGTATTTACACCACGAAATGCGCTTTGAAAACTCGATTACGATATTTTATATGTGGTTTTTTTTTTTTTATAACGTCATATAGTAACAATATCGACGCGAATAAAAACGCAGTATTCGCTGTACAGACAGTGTAGTATTCGAATGTCAAATCGCGCGTGTTCAGTCGCTGAAATTTTTGATTAGGAATTCTCGTCCAACTGTGTTTTAATAATCTATTGATATAAAATCGTCGACAATATATATATATAATAATAATAATAATAATAATATAATATATACCCCGTGTACATATATTATTGTGTCCCGGAAATCTCCACAGCACACAGTTGATATTTATAATGACGTTAGGAGAATATCAATGATTTACGTTGCGCAATCGTTGTATTACCTACGTGATAATACAAATTAGCAGCTACGTCTATATAATACTCGCCTAATATTAACGTTTTAGAAATTTCTTTGGAATTTTTTTTTTTTTATGTACACGCCTCGGCTGCCTATACACTCAATACAGTCGCTAAACGTCTAAATATCGAAACATTTAAATAATAAAATTTATTTTACATATATATTTTAATTTACAAGGTGTTTTTTTTTTTTTTGAAAAAAGAACAAAATCTAAATTTAACAAAAATATTACGTTGATATATTTTCAAGCCGTTGGACGTGTTATTCAACTGCTGCACCTCAATATATTTAATTTAAACGTTATTATATACATTACTGAAATAGAAAAAAAATATTGTTTTCTAGATAAAAATTACAAATTGATTTGACGTACGTACAAGAGGACATGACGTATGCACATCGAGTATCACAGGTAGAAAGTGTCACATTATATATTGCACGTGTGTGTATTGTATTAATTGATTTTGCGTTCGACCATAAATTATTATGGACAATATTTTCGCCTCAGACTCATTTCTCGGTTTTTATAAATTAATTTTTTTGAACATTTATTTGAACTTTTCGTTTTGGTTCGCATACAAATATTGTGTTTATTAAACAACGTGTAACATTATACTTACAACGTACACACGTGTAGGTCCTACATATACTAAATATATGTACGTTTTTAACCTGTATACGAATACTAATGAATAACGATACTCCTCTGACACCGTATGAGAGGACATATTATTAAATATTAATCGTGTATTTAATATAAAGTTTTTTTTTAATGTCACAAAAAAATTAATAAATAATCGTCTACTTCAATAAAAAAAAAAAAAAAAAACGTTAACCTACAATATGCTTCCAATACATCATGTCGTCCCCAAAATCAATATCCCAATATTGCGCTGAGCGTACAGACCGTATAATAAAATTTTTAAAAAAAACTATCGAAGGACTTATCGTTAATCCGATGATAAAAAAAAAAGACAAAAACCGGATTAACATGTGAGTTATATAGTGACGCAAGGACGTCCGCACGAACAATATATCCCTTCTACGACAATGTCATAACGATAGTGGACGCGTTTACGAATATTATCATTATTTTTAGACGACTAGGTCAAATAATAATCTTTAAATTAAAAGACAGTTCAGAAATGCGTCACTGAATTTATGGTTACACAATATCTAAATTAGTCTCTGTATCGATTACACTATATTTTTAAATATATACATACATATTATACGAACCGAAACAAAATCTACGATTGCAAGGCAAAAAAGAGTTATTTAAAAAAGTTAGTTATTCTTCTTCTTCTTCTTCTTCTTGGGCTTATAGCGGTCCATTCAGGACCATCGCCGCTTCTAATATGTTCTTCCACTTTTCTCTATCCAACGCCGCTGTCGTATCCAGCGACGTATTGATTCTTTTTAAACCTTAAAAAACTTAGTTAATGTTTTTAATTCTTTTTTCCGGTGTGAACAGATTTCGAATACGTTTAGTTGCTCTCCGTGTTGATTAAGAGAAATGGTCGAAAATATTTTGTCGGTCTGTTTTTCTTTTCTTCTATTCGACGATTCACGAACGGAGAATTGTATTTTTCAATAATCCATCGTTTACCTGTAACTGATAACGTTAAAATCTATAGATCATTTATCTACGGAAAACTGTAAATGATATGAGGAGTAAATGATAATCACAAACATAAACCACATTTAACGTAGTTGAGCAATGTGGCATTTTTTTAATATTAAAATAATTGCCCGAAATAAATAAAAAAAAAAAAACTTATAAGAACGCGAAATTGACACCTGAAGGCTGAAGCAAAGTACCAAAAAAATCTGAAATAATCATTTAATTATTTATTATTATATAGATACGTATAATACAAAAAATATATATTAATATAATGATAAATAATTATATTACAAATAAATTGTAGTAGTTATTTATTTAAACTACGGAATTTATTTGTGTAAAATAATGTAAAAAAATGTATTAACATTGTACACATTGTTTTTTTTTTTTTTAGCTATTTAGTTATTAAATTTTTTTTTTATAAATCCCGGTGTGAACAAGTTATTAGGTTAGTCGGTGCCGAATCGATTAAAGATGGTTAGATAAAATTGATTTTATTAACACACTTTTTCTATTCGATAGAACAACGTATATAATATACGAGTATATACAGTTATCTCATTATGTTCATTATTATAATATTAACAGAGTTGTTTATTAATCATGTAGATATTTTTTAATTTTTATAATTATTATGAAGAATATTGGTTCGCAAATCAAAGGCTAATTATTGTACAGTAGTTGACGGTGATAATGACAGTAGTAATAATAATATTCGGGAATAAATATTGATTCTACACGATAGCTATATATTATAATGATTTAATAAAATATTTCTGAGCACACTATTACATTCAAACTGCTGTCGAAATGAAAGTTAACGGGGGGTTTTTTTTAAATATAAATAATATTATTTTGATTGTCCTTGGTAAACTTTTAAACTTCGTGTTCTCAAAATACGTGTATTCAATTAGGGGGTCATTTGGTAAAATAGTTTACAAATACTGTGCTTAAGCGATATACCCTTGAAATCGAATTGAATCGAGACTTTTAAATGTACCGAATTACAAAATGTTATTCAACTTTTTTCGTTAACGATACGTTTCAAATTCAATCAGCATTTTTTTTTTTTTTACTCCTATTCGCGGTCAGTTATATTTTTAATTTTTCGTTACGAATGCAGTCGTCGAATGGAGGACATTTCTTTCAACATTTAGTTTTTTTTCCTTTAGTGACACAACGATTGTTTTGATAAATAACGAGAATGGTGGAATACTCTTCTGTTGTTACGATTGCCTTTAAGACGTCTTGACACGGACCACTATAGTTACCGTGTATGTGGTTTTTGTCATTTTTTATTGTTATACTATACCTTATAACAAAATGTTACGTCTAAACGAAATATGTACACGTTGAATAAATATATATACATTTTTCACGTTTGAAAAAAAAAATTATAATTATATCTTTTCTATAATTATTTATATTGATCTAATTAAACTCACACGAATCTCCTGTCTCTGTTTAGTAAAACGCCAAAAATCGACAGTTAAAAATAAAACATAAATTTAGTCACCTATATAAATTATAAAAAATTTACTAGTGCGGTGTAAATATCGTAAATTATAGTGAATTACACAATGCGATATAATCAGTTCAAAAGTATCGATTTGGTTTTAGTGTTAACACCGACACATTTTGTTTTCGAGAAATTCTATAGGTTTATATTAGGATACGCACGTAAAAAGCCAAACAAAACTCATTTAAACAGTAAACGGGAGTTGGGATTTATATATTTTTGCTGGTCGTTCGTATTGTACGCTAGGTAAGCGTAAAATAAGTTTCGCGTTTTGAATTGTAATGCAGTTTTTTTTTTAATGCGTATTTTTGGTTTTTTTTCAGTTTTTAAGGTCATATTTCGAATAATTAATGCGAATTGCTTATTTCGGTGATTTTTAAAATAATTTCCAGCGAAAAAAGTATATAAAATAAATATAAATAAATTTGCAAGTAGTATAATATATATATGAAACTGTGTTTAGACGTCTGCGGTTCAACCGTGGCAAAGAGAAGATCGATTAAAAAAAAAAATTTTATTAAAAGTTTATTCATTTTTAAAATCATATATTACGTTTTAAAATTAAATCGCGTTTAATACTTAATTCATAATTGCCCGATGAAAGTGAGAATAATATTTTTTTTTAAACTTGTTCATAACGAAATGTTTTAGAAAGAAAAAAAATCTTAAAAAGTATTCGTGTTTTTTGTGGGGGGGGGAATGCGTAAACATGTTTAATACATAAATCCGAATTCCACTAACAACACTGCATATTATTATTATTCTGTTTAATGATTTTATTTTTATAGAAATATGAATGTTGTCGTGAATTCAATCGGTATTGCGGATGAAATAGTAAAACTAGCATAAAAGAAAACAAAATAATTATGTTATTCTCATGTAACAATATTATAATTTCTTTTCGCCGCGTGTCTCGTGGCAATCACTTTACAGTTGATGTATTACGTAATATCGTTATATCCGCTATTTATAGTGTATATAAAAAAAAAAAAAAATCGAAAACGGAAAAACAATTTTATTTCTCGTATATTATAATTAGTATGTACGATATAAATATTTTTAATCTTAAAAATAATCCTTTATAGAATATTTTTAAATGTACAACGACAGATGTTTACAATTTTTTTTATTAAATAATAAATTATTACCTATTATACATATAATATGCATATCTGTGTTAGGCAGATTGAACTGTATGTAATTGCATCTGATGACACGTACGGTGTGATTTATTATCACCAACAATTTATCATATCTCGGAAATAAAAATAAAATGTTTAATATATATATGTTTAGAAAATGTTCAGTGCATTTTATTCAATATTTTTCTCGTAATTGTAATACTTTAGACCATTAACCGTTATGTCAACTATATAGATTTTTATACAAGTAACCCATGATTTTATGTGAAAATACTTAAGGAAAACGTTTTTATAGAAATGAGTGCATGTTAATTTTGAAAATCCGTTGAATATATCCCGAGTAATATGAGTTTATGACACGCGGTTAATTGTAGAGGAAAACGCGTACCGCATGTGGGATACGCTTTATATTAACTGTACGCCTAGTAATTAAATGTCACTTTTAACATATAACTGTCTAATATCTATCAAACATAAAATATGTATATCGTTGTAATAACTATACGGCTGCGTATTACCGTTTCTATAGTGTACTGCGCAAAAAGCGAGTCCTACGACCAAAATGTTCATGTAGAGATAACCGGAATATTGGAATTTAAAATTTAAAAAGCATTTTATTTATTCACCTATTGCAGTTGTATAAGACTGCGTAGAAAGAAATATGTGTTGTTGTTTGAAAACTAAAAGTTTACATTTGTTTACGGTACCACTGGTATGCGTAAAGAAATTGGATATAATTTCGAGAATGTTCTGTACGCGCATAGTCCTTAAATGATTTATTAACGTATAAAATAGTACCGGAATGATGTGTGTTACACGCCTTGGCGAATAATCGCTGGATCGCGTTAAAATCGTCCTGTACATCCTGCGATGCAGTAGCACGAGTCCTTTATGCGTACACTGGATACAGAAAATTTACATTTCACAGGACTTTTGCACTGTAAAACGTGACCGTAGGTACGCGTATTCCATATAATGCGATAACAAAAAATAAAATGTTTTTTACAATATTCTGTTTTTACAATATTACCGTATTAATATACGTATATATATATATTTTGTTATTTCGCGTCTTTTTAACGCGCGTTTAAATGTGTTAAAAAGTTAGGTGAATGACGAATTCCAATTTCGATAATTTTAGTGGAAATCAGTACGGTAATAATCTCGTACAGTTTATAATATGTAAATATTTCGCGTTTAAAAAAGTGTAATTCTCTTGTTATTGCATAATATTTGCCACGAGAACGAAAATTGAATAAATTTACGAATGCGCAAATTCCAGAAAAGTAATATACCCGTAATTTCTCCACACACACACGTATACACGTATACGCGGCATATATATTGTCTGCTAAATGTTGTAATAAAATAAATGAACCGCTCGGTTTTCGTGTAAAATTCAGGGGGAAAAAAATATTGTCAAACACGCTTTCACCATCGTCAATGCCCCTTCCTTCTATACTTTCATTTATACGCGCATTATTCGCTATAGTTATATATATATATATATATATTATTATTCGCCGTATACCGTTAAAAACGTCGATTAAAAAATGTTCATTTAGGTATACAAATAAAATTGTATATAATATTATATAAGAAAAAAATAATAATTTTCGGTTCTTAAAATGTCTTTAGGGATAAAAAAAAAATATTTTTAATTCCGCAATATTTTTGTACGGATTAAACCTCTGTATTTATACGTCGTTTACGTGTCTTAATGTACAATTATTAATAAATATTATGTACCCTTATATAATTACAATTTTAACGCGATCTTTAAACTGCGTATACGTTAAAGATAGTGGTAAATTCAAAAAATTTGCTTTTCAAACATTTCCCTGAAATCGTTACGTAGATATTATGCCGCTTCGTCTACATTCGGAGTTAATTGATTTCCTACGCGGTTATCTTTTTATTATTATATATATATATATATATATATTATTAAAGTATTGAGTTAAAAAAAGGAACGATTCGTGTACTTTAATTGTTTATGCGCATATTATAATACAATGACGAATCCGCGAATATATTATGTTACGTTTAGAGTTTCTCGAGAAAAATCTGAAATAAATTTGTCGATTTCAGACACGTGTTAAATAATAATTATTAACAGCGATTAATTGTTGTATCCAATAATAGTGTTCGGATGGTCTCGATTCAGCTCTTTCTATAACCGTGACGCTACGACTGTGTACTCAATGTGGACAATGCGCTCTAAATGAAATATAGAAATCGTATATTAAACAATATTAAATTGTGGATATACATCGTATAACAATATAAATCTCACGATATTATTTATCGTGATTTAAACGTTTGAAATTCGGAAAAAAAAAGGAATAAAACAGCTACCGCCGAACTATATCGAGTACAAAAAACGACGTAACTGACGGGACTTTAGAGAGAGAGAGAGAGAATTTAAAACGACATAGTTAACCGATATCTTGTTTGCCGAGTTTGTAAAATAAACGATAAAAATAAATTTACGAGATCGTTTTCGTCTCGCACAAACTTAACTGGTGCAATATAATATTTTAATAACAATTCCAAAAAGACTCTTATAAACGGTATAAAAACGAAATTAATAAAAATTTAAAAATATATATATTTATTGCGCGATTATCGTAAACGACACAATAAACATAAATTTTTTTTTTTTACAACAGGCATATCCGCGTATTTGGTGGAGTGTTTATACAGAAAAAAATGTTGATATTCGAATTTTCTCGAAAAATTAGAATTTCAAAAAAAAAATTTTAAATTCGTAACAACAAAACACGCGCATGGTTTAACGCATTATCCGCCGCGTTAATTGTATGCACGTGGCGTGCGCGTGTGACCGTTAACGTGATCACCAATGGTCGAGTTATGCGAGTTTAAGAATGAAGAGTAAACTAAAATGCTCGCAATTAACCTATTTTTTTTTTATTGTTATTTTTGTAAAAGAACTTTCATAAAATCGCGCGCACACACACACATATTGTTTGAAGTGATAATAATATAAATGATAATATAATCAGCATATAGTATGCTTGACATTTCTACGCGTACCTACAATAGAAGAAAAAGTCGACTTGTAATAATCAACGCTTATTCAACCCGCAGCTGCTACAGTAACGCAGCACTTACCGAATCGCACGCAATATACGTATATTTGTATCCATATATCCTGTGTGTTACTATCGGTGGAAACATCGGTTATGTATGTGTTAGTAATGAGATTTAATCTAAAATTTCAAATTCGAAAAACATCCAGTTACGTTTTTACGAAAAGGGTGTTAATAATGTAAAAGAGTTTTCAAAAAAGTGTTCGTGCAAGATTTTCTCAATAACTTCTGGACGGATTTTATTCGGATTTTCATTAAAGGTTACAGCGTGATTCACGAGGACGAAAGTTTCGGTGTATGTACATTTCACGACTTCGAGGAAAAAAAAAATTGGAAACGTCGGAAATTTACGTTTACTTAGTAGTAACTAGTGTAATATAATATTGTATTTAAATACATATACGAAATTCTGTTAAATAATAAAAATTCATAAGTGCTACTCTTTATAATTTCCTTTTTGCTACTCCACTATAATTTATACTCAATACGACAATATCGAAATTTCAACTAGAACTATATACCCGCACAGGCGGGTTGTTTAATTTTTATGTAATTTTATTATGTTGTAAATATGACGACGTTCGAATGGACGTTTGAAACGAAATTTGCGAATATAATATTATAAATAAAAATAGTAAACGTTCATTGAGATCTGTGCACGAGCGGAGCCGGATGATTCTGCAGCTTAACTCATAAAAATATTCGAGTACACTATTTTATTTTCCTCTGTCGTGGTATTATTACCAAACAAAACGTAACGAGTCATCGTCATTATGTATAAATATATACATTTTTTATATATATATATGTTTTCCCGACAAGAAATGAGCTGATTATTTAGCATCGGTTGCAGTATGAAGTTATTGCGTACACGTCTCGAGTAACGCAACACCGTAGAAAAAATATATAAATATACCTACGCAATATAGGACAATGACAATAATAATATTCTGGTAATAGTAAAATTAAAAAAAAAAAAAAATCGAATGAATGAAAAGTAGTAAATAACGAAAATATTGTAACCTTACACTTTTAATTACGGTACGACCTCAAGTGAAATTAACGTTTTTTAAACGTTAGAGAATACACATATTTACCGAGAATTGGTGGAAAAAAAAAAGGTAACAAATATTACGAGAATTCGGTTTTTGTTCCCGTTCTCGCGGATAATTTTTAACGTTTCGGTTTTCGTTCAAACACAATCGGCGGATGCTTCGTATTCGCAACACATCGCGTATTTCTAAAATATTGCAAAAAATCATTAAAATCCAGACGGTTTTAATTGAACCGCGAAGTTACTTTTATTAACGGAATAACGTAAACAGTGAAAACACCGTCGTCTTTAGAATACGAATTCGAAACGCTTATTGTACGCGCAAAACACGATAATACCGTAAACATATTTTATTGAATATTTGTGTTTATGCGACTCGTGTGTCTGTTCGAAAAGTTTTCCGCGCTTCACTATACTACTGCAGTGTTTAAGTTTTCTTCAATAACTCGAAAAATAATTTTAAGATAAAAACTTCGTTTAAACACATTATCGGGTTCCGTCCACGAAGTTGTACGGTATATACATCCGAAACATAACAAAAATAACCAACGATTTCGGATTTTTTTTTTTTTGAGAAAAATTAAATACATATTTTTTTTTTTGTTAGACACGAAAATCGTTGAAAATAACATAAGAAATAATAGGCGGACGAAACGCATGGAAACATAACATTGTCGTCAAAATTAAAATTTCGACATTTGTAAAAATTATTGAGTATATGCGTTTATATAGTATGACCGTATACTTTGATTACTTTTTGAGGACATTTTACTAGTAGTTTTCTAAAAACGAGTGTGTGTACTGCAGTGGTGGTTATATATAACCGATAGGTGGATCACCCCCCCCATGAGATTTTATATTTTTAAATTTAATGTATCTCTGACCTAAGAGCACCGACTTGTTTCGTGTAAGTTGGTCCGATTATGTTATGGTTATGCTCCATTTTCGCCCCCACACCTTTGAACATCATTTATAAGGCTGGATTTAATGGTCGACCGACGATCAGCGCGTACGATACGCGCTGACAGTGCGCGCTGATCATCGGTCATGATCGAGCGTTTAGTGCATAGCTGACGACAAATAATATTAATATTAATAATAATAAAAAAAATAAATAATAAAGATTGCATACGCGCGTACGATCGGTCGCTCGGTCAGCGTCGAACGCTAAACACCTACATATACCGACGTAGCGCCGTCAGCCGACCGTGATAAAACGGGGGAAAGTAGTCACCAGATAGCGCTACGACGCAACACAGAGGCGTGGCAGAAAGGCGCTTATAAATAGCGGTCCGAAACCATCGGACCGCTCAGTATAGTCACGGCGGTCAGGCGCGAACAACGTAGTTCGTGTCTGACTGCGGCGTGTTTGTGTGTGTTCGAGACTGACCGCTATTTATATGCGCCTTTCTGCCACGCCCTGTATATTGTGTCGTAGCGCTATCTGGTAACTATTTTCTTTCCCCGTTTTATTGTTATTTCGTTTACGTTCCATGCACGTTGTTCTTCCTTTTTCTACATTTGCATTTTGTCTCGGTACATTAATAGATCTTTCTTCTTGGTTATTACTCGTCAAAGTGGATATTTCATTGGCACAGGAGGTTGGCTTCGTTTTCGACTCCCCTTGAATATCATGTATAATTGCCACTGATTTACTGTTGTACGCTATTTTAAAAATTATACGAACTATATTTATTTTCGAGTTTTTCACGTGAAATTTACAAAAAGTGTAATTAAGATAGATCGAATATGGTTCAAATACAACTCGATTCTATTTGTAAGCGAGCATATTTTCAAAAACGAAAATTCCGCGTTTTTAATAAAACTATGAAAACATACGACACGAAAATCGATTGCAATAATAATGTATATATTGATGTTTTTATTTATACATACAGCACAGATTAGATTGAATACAGATGGATCACTCGGCCCGAGAACAAAAGAATTGCAAATACGCTCTTCTGATTGGTCCCCCGCATATCAATGTAGGCTTACACGACGATATAAATTATTGTGTTGGTATTTTATAATACTATAGTACAACTTCTTTATTATCTCAAATAATGTTATCATAATAATGGTTATCACGTGCCGGTAAAAATTTAACGCAGATTAAACACCGATTTTTTTTCAACTGTGTGTGTGAAACGATTATATTTAACATGAGACATTATATGACACGATCGCCAAACCAGAATCACTATGTAAACAACACAAATAGATTACCTTACGGGAGTAATGTTTAAATTTTAGGTAAATATATTGTGCTACCATGCGGTAACACTGATATGGGGGGGATTCGAATGACGTAATTTTTTTTGTTTACATCGCGAGTGATCCATCTGTATTCATCTGATCTGTGCCTACAGGTCATATATAAACGATCCGAGTAGTTTTCGTTTGTGTAGAAATAGCGTGTATTAAGTTTTTTTTTATAATAATTCGGAAATTATGCAGATTGTCTCAGCTACAGATACGTCTTATACCGAAATCTTTATTATTATTAAATAATAAAAAAAAAAATGTTTTTTCTTTAGATACTTTTATTGATAATATTACGAGACGTTACGATAATGATTTCGTCCAGTAAACGACATAATATTTATATTTGATACACATTCGGCCGGAACAAATTGCAACTACTGTTGCTATATATATACAGAATATCATTAGAATTTCTAGATTTCTACGGTTTTGTCGAGTATACACAGTAAACGAGTAGTGCGACACGTATATATTGTTTTTACGTTGCTCGAATCGTATTTACAGCGGGATTTCAACATTTTCTTTACAGTGGAGGAGAATCGTGTCTGTGTAGCGTTTTTATTTTTTCGCTAACGATATTCGATTGTTTTAAGTATAGATAATTGAAAAAAACCGAAATAAAATGAAACTTTTTAGATTAATAATAACGTTAAACGAGAAAATATAAAACGGTATACTGTACACGTTTGGAAATCCTCTACTGTAAATAGGTACATCTCGAGAAGATTATATTGTTTTCCCTCCGGTACAATGAATTTTACGCCCGAATTGCGAGTGGTGTAGCGTCCTTAACGATCATTTAAACGCGCATTTATCATGTAAAACTGCTGATCACCATCGTGGTCACGATTTAAGGCAGTATAGTTGTCCTGCAACGGCCCGTATTACGTCTGTAAAATATGGCAATGAAAGTAAATCTTCAAAACAGCTGGTTACTTAAATATTACTAGCGCGCTCTTACGAGGAAATAGTGAAACTCACGCAGTGCATTTACCGCTCTTTTTTCAATTCTCAACACGATTTAAGATACGGCCACGGTTTTTTACATAAGTATACCGTGGATACGACTTGAGATTTCTTTTCTATGATAATTCAAAAGAAATACAAAACACATTAGGTATGTTACTATAATCAGTAATCACGGTTTATCTTAATATTATCTTAAACCGTGCTATAATGTACACAACATTTTGATGTATTTAAATTTTTAATTATATTTTACAAAAATTAAAAATAAATACGTATAAATTATATTTTTTAAATGTTTTTTGTTGTGTTCCAAACAGTATTTATCGTAATAAATTTTTAAAAACGTGTTGTTCTATTGTTTGACAATATCAGCAAAACCAAAATAATAAAAAAATCAATAGCACAAAAAAAGGCTATCGAAATTAGTCAACACGCAATCATTTATAAAATAGTATAATTACATATATTTGTTTATTATATTATTGAAATACTCAATTTAATTTTGATAACTGTTTTTTTTTTTTTGTAATTATTTTTATTTTTTTGCTGTTTGTGCGTCCAATAATCAAGGTTACTTCGAGGATAATCACACTATAATAATTATGTAATTTTGTCCGCTTGGAGTCGCTGCCAGTCTAGTTTTTTAGATTTAATTGCGTATAGACATTTTATCATTATTCTTTGGGTAAACATTACACTGTCTACGTTAAACCGTGGATGGTGTGGAGGAGATGAAGGTGATCAAGTTAAGGGAAGAGAGGATTCTAAGTCGTACTTGTAAAAAAAAAACTTTAAAATAAACACTGCTTTTTCGAAGCCAATCCACGTGCTCGAACGGTTTTTAGTAATATATAAATTATTTAAAAAAAAATCTTTTTTTCTTAAACGGTATTAAAATATCGTGATTAACACCGTCGAATCACGAGAGTGTTATACACAAATTAAAAAAAATATCTGTTTGGGTGAGGGGGGTGGAGGGAATAGAATATCGCACAGTCGGTTATACGTTATTATGTGTTACAGATCACTGCGCGTTGTCGGCTCTGTATTTTTTTTTTTTTTTTTAATCTAACACAATAATTTAATAATTATTGTGCGTTGTACGAGAATTTCGAGATAAAACAGTATTTGTCGTCGTTATTACACCGATAAAATTATGAGAAGAAAACCGATTTTAGCGCGTGTACAGTACAACACGTCGACGAAAATAATATATTCCGTAATAAGAGTTGGGCGCACTCGAAACGCGACAGTCCGCCGCGATGTTCCGCGAGTTTTCCTCGTCGCCACCCAATATTATATATTATAGTCGTCTCGTAGTGCGTATTTTTTTTTTTTTTGAAATAAAGGAACGTTTTCCCGCTCTCTCGAAATCCGCAATCCGTTCGTTTAATCCCCGGGCGTATTCGAATTGGAATTACACTCGTTTTGCGGACACGATAATGTTCACAGTATGTGCAAGTCAAAATCCTACAACAGGTATATATATCGCGCGGTACATAAAAAATATATTATAATACAAGTGTTAAAATGTGTAAAGGGGAAAAAAAATGCTCTGGAACGCTTTGCGTCGCGTTTAAAGCGAAAATATAAATTTATTTGTCGGGGGAACAAGAAAAATTTTTTTCACTAAACCGCGTTATTCTATCGCGTCTCTAAACACTTTCGTTACGCGCGGTTTACGTCGATAAATCACGTACGCGAACCACTTCTGTTCTTTTCCATACTGCAGCCTACGTATCCGCCAGTGAATTTGTTATCTGTTTTTTTTTTTTTTTATACTCACAATAACGTTTCTTATCCGGAAAGAATTTTACAGCGAAATTCGATGAATTTTTTTATGTTTCTAGACAAAAAAAAAAATCCACTGGATTGTCCGTTTAATAACGCTGCACGACCGCCGAGGAACGAACGGAGGATTTTCGCGTATATACTCTGAAAACGTTTAAAAACGTGATACGAGCCGGTATAACCGAAACGAAAAAATAAAGCTGTGCGCCAAACGCGCGTATCAGTCGATTTGTATTTTATACGGTTTAACTTTTAAACAGTCCCCCCGTGTTTTCGAAAAACATTTTTTTTTTTTTTTTGTTCCTTGTGTAATTACAGAAATTTCATTTTCTGTTAGTTAAACGAATAATAGCACTCGGTCGGAGTCACATAACGCGTATTTTATAATACTTTTTTCTTTTTTTTTTTTTAATACGCTTATTTGCCTGATTTTTATTTCGTTACCGACGGAATTTGCGGCGTACACGAGACGGCCACGAGTGAATCGAAAACGTCTCGAACATTTCTGACTTTTTTTTTTTCCAAACCGCTGAGTGTTTCGATTGTTTTCGGTTAAATACCGCGGAAAAACGCTCACTGCCAGCAGAAAAAAAAAAAATGATCGCTCGATCGAAAAAGTCGATTGAATAATATAGGTACTATCGAGTGTCTGAAATTAAATCGTGTTTCAGCTTGTTGTAAATAACAAACGAATATTAGTACACTTATATATTTGCGTATTATAACTATATATTATATAATTGTCATAAGCGTGCGCAGACATTACTGGCAGGGTAGTCATATAAATGATACATTACACATTGACATTTAACATGAACAAAAAATTTTAGATAGGGTAACTTTATTTAACTGCATTTAACATAGTAAAAAATTATTTTATAAGTAATAATATAATGTTATATACCTAAATTAGTTAATAAGTAAAAATTAAACAACACTATTTTATATATAATAAACATATTAGACATGTTTTAATTATAACTCCATACGCCTTTTGGTTGGTGTGTTGATTTTGAAATATTCAATAACTTCATCCACATCTATATTATAAGCCATATCTTGTTCGATGAACATAGTTAGAAGTCCATCTAACCGATCGATTTCTTACATTTTACCGTTTACGGACATGTTGAAATGGTCAAACATAATATTATGTTGAGGGCGGGGGAGTTGTTCGCAAAGTAGTCAAGTGCCTACCCTGACTACCCCGTGCGCACGCTTATGATAATTGTTATAATACGCTGAAGGTTTGACCGAAATAATATTTCCAATGACACTCGGTAATTAAATAATAATATTTATACGCGCATTAACAGTAAAATAATATTATAAAAACGTCCGGAGTTTCACTCGCGTACAAGTATAGCGCCCGGATTTAAATGCACAAAAAACCGTCGAAAAATATTCCAAAAAAAAAAAACCAAAAATGCCATAAAAATTTTGATTAAAAATGTATTGTTTTACCGAATAGTTTATAACATTTTATTGTATTACAGAAAAAAAATTCGAGATAAAATCTGTCTTGTGCTTGCTGATGATGGTATTAAGAACAGTATTATTCATTCTAAACGTACCATTATATGAATCAAAAAATTATGTTTAACTACTATTTTTAAAAATTTTTTTCAACCGCGATTTTAATGTTACAAATTTTACAGAGTAAAATAGTCGCACATGTTGTTGAATTAATTTACGTAGCCACCGAAGCGAGAAGAAGTAAATGATTTTATTTTTGGCATTATTTTAATACTTAATAAAATACTATTAGAAATCAATATGCAACGAAATAAACGCGATCGCGATGTAGCACAAACTGACCAATTAATTATTATTCGTCCGATTCCGGGCGACCGTGAATAAAGATAAGATAAAAACGTCATCGAAATTATATATCGATTTTTCTAGACAATTTGTATGAAAAAAATATTAAACTCAACATCGAAAAAACAAATTATCTTTAGATAATATTCTGAATTAGTTAAATCTAAATTTTGACGTCGTATAATGTACAAATATGCACTAAACCGAACGATATGATCGAAAAATGCTAAAAAAAAAAAAATGGTATAAAAATAAAAAAAAAAAACACGGAAAAATGCAAAAATGTAGTTTCGCCTTCTGAGTGCCTGTTACGTGAAACGAATTATGTGTTTGGAAAGCATTTTTTAAGATCATCTAAATAAAGTTGAACTACAAAAATAAAGACTAAAATACAAAAAAAAATGTTTAACTGTTACTAAAAATTAAGGGGAAACACTTCTTAAATATTGAATTTTCTGCTAAGTTTTGTCATTGCACTGTTCCACGAGTAATAAATTTCACATCACGTCTTGTTTTTTTGATTATCGGCCAATCGACTGATTTTGTATTACACTACAGTGTTTTCCCACAGTATTTTCCTCGTATACAATTTTGTAATCGCCAATATTGTCGCGTTATCTCGCCAACTCAGAGGCCAATTTCACACAATCTCAAACTTAGCCAAAGACTGTTCCATCGAGTTTGGTTAAAATTAATTCGTAAATTTGTTCGAAAAACAGTATTTTATTGTGGAGAAATTTTTTCATGAGATATTTTGACCATCATGCGTGGATGATTCCATCAGACTGCACCAAACCGTTGTTTTGTCTCGATGTAATATAGCAGGTCTTGAACATCTTCCTGTCGCTCATCAGCCCAAATTCAGCAATATTGCTTACCGACGTAGCCAGAAATCGGCCTCGTCGTTGAAAAATACACGACTCGTTTGCGCACAAAATTTCGAAAAATAAAATAAAATAGAACGCACGGCATAACAGACAGAATAGGTACACGTGATTTCTATCCGCTTCTGGTTAATTTAGCAGGTAGCTTGTATTGACAGTGGCGCAACCAGGAAATATTTTCGGGGGGTTATAATTTATACAGTTATCAGTTATCACTGATAACTTAATAATTAATTAAATTATTTTAACTTTTTTCAGTAGCCATAATTATCACACATATGCAACAAACTATTTTATTATTTAGTCTATGATATCCACATTTTACGTACCTAATGAAAAAAAAAGATTTCGGGGGGTTGTAACCCCAAACACCGCCCCCCTGGTTGCGCCACTGTGTATTGATATTCATCAATGTATCAATGCACGCTGTGAAAAAGTCCGAAAAAAAAATTCGCTCTGTATATATTATATATATATATATATGTCTATACTACTATATGCACGCTCCCAACGCCTGCCGGGTCAGCTAATATATTATTATAAATTACATACGACTTTTAATACACATAAAAGCGTTTTCGTTTTTCCTTTATAGTATATACAGATAAAAGTTACTGCAGTACTATATTATAATGTATGCACGGTCTCCCGGCAAAACGGGACATCTGCCCTCCCCCTGGAGTTTAAAATTTCAAATATAATTTTGAAAATTTTCAATTCTATTATTGTTTAAATAAACGTTTCGTTGATATTTTGACTATATAGTATATAGGTTTATAAATTTAATATCGACGAAGAAAAAAAAAGAACAATATATTCTTTACGCACTTGTGTGTAGACATTTTATTATACGACCTTCCATGATAAATTTCCTGCGGGCGCCCATGAATGTATTATGATGTTACGGGCAAAAGCCGAAATCGGGCAAGTCTCAGGAACGCCCGGGCAAAACGCGAATTGCCCACGGTGCTTGGACAAAACATTATATTTCGGCTTTTGCCCGGGCAAACCTAGTCGTGACCAGCAACATTTGGTCAAAACTGTATAGCTTCTGTACATTTGAATATTTCACAGTCAAAATGTTGATTTTAATATTAAACATAAATAACGATAAAATAAATCTCTAGTGTTTATTTATTTAATCAATAACGGCGAAAATTCGTATAAATATTATTGATAAAAATATATGATAATATTAATTTAAAAAATTTAAAAGAATTATATATTAAATTATTTATATTTCAAAACACTACAACAATACAATAAAATAAACACTATTGTACAAATATAATTGAATAATGTTCATAAAAGACACGAAGTGTTGCTGATCACAACTAGGTTTGCCCGGGCAAAAGCCAAAATATGATGTTTTGCCCATCATAAGCACCGTGATGGACAATTCGCGTTTTGCCCGGGCATTCCTGAGGTTTGCCCGATTTCGGCTTTTGCCCGTAACATATATAATTGGCATCGTATGTACACCGAGGAGTATATACAAATTTAAGCCTATAGATGTATACAGAGCGAATTATTTGTTTTCGACGGCATTTTACACAGCGTGCATAATATAATAAATCGATAATTTATATATTTATACCTGCAGTGGCGTAGCCAGTGGGAGGGAGCTGATGGGACTGTACACCCGCCCCCCCGAAATGAATAATCAGTTTTTTTAGTAGGTACCGTGTGTAGAGATTAATCATTAACATATATTAATTAATTAATAAATTAATTAAATTAATTATCGTCCCCCCTCGTAATAAAAATACTGGTTACGCCACTGATTTATACCAGACTAACCGAAACTAACCTCCAGCCCGTCCCCCCCTCTAAATACGTCTGTATACAAGGCCGTAGCAAGGGGGGGGTGTTTCGGGTTCAAACCGCCCCGAAATTTTTTTTTAAATAAAATTTAATTATTTTAAATGTCTATTAAATTTGAAATTTGTACACGTGTAGATTTATAGATCGCACAGTACGGTATACCCTTGACAAAATAGATATTTTGTCATGGGTTTACCTATTTAAAATTGAGTAAAAATGTAAAATAATGTAACTACCTAAATAAAAGAAATGCCATGTACTTAATTTAAATAATAATTTCATAAATTCATACTATATTGAGAATATTTATGTTTTTTAAAATTTTTCAGTCAAAAAAAAAAAAAAATTTATATTCTCAACCCCCCCAAAAATTTTGACTGGCTACGGCCTTGTCTGTATACCGCTATAGAACCGTGTATTTGTCGAGCGTATACACGTTTGTTTATTTTCCGGGCGGTATAGAGACTGGTCGAGAAAAGTCGTGAGCGCGTCTAAGAGGAGAGAGAGAGAGAGAGCGAGCGAGCGACGCACGCCGGAGCCTCCCCCCTCCCCCGCCGTCGTCATAGGAACGTCGCACGTGAACCGGTACACCCGGTCGACCTTCTTTGCAAGCGCGCGCGCGCGTACTTACGGGTTTGTCTGTTTGTGTTCGAGCGTATTATATTATGTGTACCACCACCATACCACTACCGTAACCACGCGTTTCTATAAGAAGAAGAAAAAGAAGAAGAAGAAGAAAAAAAAAAGTGTGTTGTGCGTGTTATAGAAGAGAATATTTTATTATTATGTTTTAGAGAAGAGTGAAAACTAGCGCGCGCGACCAGCCGTAATAATATATTATATACGCGCGCGTACACACACACACACACACACAGATACAGAGAGAGACACGCGCGCATACTTCTGTCGATCGACGATTGCCATATTATTATTACGTCGGCCAAACGGGAATATTAATTTATTAGTATATTTTTTTTTTCTACGTTCTTCCGGCACCGACCTGCGCGTTCACCCGCGGTGTGGTTAGGAGACAAAAACAAAAAAAAAGTGTGCCCGGTCGCCACAATCGTTTCACTACCGTCGCGTCGGTGACTCGTGTGTGAGTGGTTTGTCGCGCGCGCCGCGTATTACTCTTTTTTTTTTTTTTTTTCGCTCCCCCGAAGTGTGTGCGGTATCTCTTCGCTTTAGAATATATATTCGCGTGTATCATCAATAAATATTGTGTGCGCGTTCGCCGTCGAATCCTTCTACGAAGCACACGAACGCACACCGTCCGTTCTGCGCGTGTATTCCGAACGCGCGCGCGCGCAAAAAAAAAAAAGGGCGTTTTTCTCGCGTTCTACGCGCACGGATATCGGCGCGGCGACGGTGTGGTCGCGCGCGAGCCCTCCCTCAAAAAGCCGACGACGAACGGTACGGACAGCTCTCAGAAAAACCAAAAACATGAACGACAAGGACAAGATACGGAAAATGTTCAGCTGGAGCGCCAGTCTGACTGCTACGTGAGTAGAGTACCAAAAAAAAAATAATAATTATAATAAACGTTAAAACCGTCGCGCTGCGACCGTTCAAGTCTTTCGGAGACTCGTGTACACGTCACGACGGTTTTAGAAATTTTCCTTTCCCCCCCCCTCCACGCCACAACAACGATGTTCCTGCACTCGACGTGGTGCATTCGGTGCAGGTGTTTTCCTGCGCCGCGCGCCCGTAGTGGTTTTTTCGAAATTATTTATTGTTATTTATTCGCCGCGCGGTGTTCGGCGTGTGGCGCGTGAAATTTCGCCGCGGCCGATTGGAATTATTACGCAACGGAAGAAGAAATCGGCAACGGTTGAGAAAGGAGCGAGCCAGCGAGCGAGCGTTGAGGCGGCGGCGGGTGGCGGGGGCCCGACACGCGACGACCGCGCGAATACCGGTTTGTTACGCCACGGACGACGACAAGTCCCCCGCCAACGCCGAAGGCCCTCCGAGAAAGCTGGTTTCGGGGTGTCGGCGGCCGTGAGAGACGCGTTCGTTTCTCTCTCTCTCTCTCTCTCTCTCTCTCTCTCTCTATTCCCGGACGATTTTTTTTTTTTTTATATAATTAACACAGCTCGCGAATAATTACGTATGACGTATTCAAACGTTCAGGTTTCCATCTCCCCCTTCCTTCCTCTCAATCCTTTCGGAAGTGCTACGAAAAACGAGTTCACTGTTGTAATTGTATGGGGGAAAACAAAAAAAAAACCACCGAAATACGCCCGTCGCTTATATCGATCGAACACCCGCGGTACACTTGGTCACGTAGATTTGCCTATACACCGTCGTTTCACGGCGGCGGCGGCGGCGGCACGTTCCGCGCGCGTCTTTTGCGATGACCAGTGGCGCAACCAACGGTGGTGTGTTTCGGGTGTCTGGCAGTGGCGTATATATAGAAATTAATTTCGTGTGGGTTATATAAAAACATTTATTTAATCAATATTATAAATTGACTTTATTTTAATAATTACCGTACCAACCATACATTTCGGTGAGGGGGATTTGAACCCCCAAAACCCTTCCCTATATACGCCACTGGTGTCTGGACATCCCTCCTCCCCTTTGAACCGTATCGACGGAAATTACATTCGACGACCGTTGACAAAAAATGGTTTTTTGAAAATGTATAACGTTCGACTGCAGTCATTATAACACGTTTTATTCGTAAGGTTTATCGGAACGCGTCGTTTAAAAAAATACTGTTATAATACAGAACGCAAATGTGTTAGTGATAGAAATGTTACAATGTCTTTTGTCCGTAGTACACCGACAAATTCGGAAATTTATCATGGTTATATCGAATTTTATAATCATTAACTTTTCAAAAAATAATTGAGGGAACTATATTGTACGGTATACGCTACTGGCGCACACTCCACTTGGTTGCGCCACTGGCGGTGGCCGATCGCTAAACGTCTCAAATCCAGTATTTTAAATTTTCGCGGCCCAGGGCTAATATTTCTTGCCGACGAAATTTAACACTATATTGAGATATTTTATTAAGAAAACGTATAAAATTAAAAAATATATACTAATTAACATAATATAAACAAACGGTTTTACTTTTTTTTTTTTTTAAAACCTTAACTTTAGGTTCACGAATTATAAAAACGTTTGTAATGATTTATGAAATTAAAAAAAAAAAAAACCACAAGAATTTTAAAAAAAAAATATATATGTATGTAGCTATACTTAAAAATGTTTACGACGAGATTTTTTATACATACGAATTCAGCAGGGGTAATTAAATCGTCATAATCAATTTGTCTACAAATTTCGTTTCCGGTGCTAAGAACTGTTCAAATGACCCTCCGTTAAACGCGATCTCAAGTAATTTTTAATCCTTTTCAATGTTAAAAACGACCTTTCAGCAGAACGATTTGATGCGGGAACACACAAATAAACTCTTGAAACTATGTTTATTTAGAGAAATAGCTAAACACTCATATTATTTTCTTTTAACGACATACTTGATTTCCAATAGTGTACGTGGAATATTTTTTTTTATAGTTAGAAGATAAAAACAAAAAAAATCGACACAAAATTATGCCGCTCTTATTAATTTGCCACCCGGGGCTATAGCCCTGGTTAGCCCAAGGGTAAATGCGTTCCTATGCACGAAACGTTTTATTTTCGTTTTTCTCGGAACGCAATGACATCGATTATTTAATATATTTAACCCTATTTAGAAGTCAATCGGGAAAAAATGTTTGTGTAGAGAAAAAAACGAGAAAAATAAACGGGAAATATATTTTCGATTAAATATTAAATTTTAACTCGATACGCGGAGTCCGGTTTATCGCCGCGGAAGCTGAACGGAACGATCGGTGTCTGAGTTCCGGGCATTAAATTCGCGAATAACACTATACGAGTATGTAATGTAAAACATTTATAAGATGTGATTTTTTTTTTTAAATCATACGCGAATCCATTAAAAAAAATATTGAAAAACTATACCAAATAATTGATGATAATCCGTTACAGAATTTCAATCCGCAAATCGACCTTCGAATAATAATAATAATAATAATAATTTTTTTTTTTTAATTAATTCGACTCCAAATGATATCACGACGAATATATTATATAAATATCGCTATAAAATATTATTATTTTATCGCGATATTAATTGCGATTTATTTAAATGTTCAATGTTATTCGAATTATTGAATATAATTAGCGAATTACGCGAGCCGCGTGTAGTTTTGACATTACTCTGTTAATAACCGCAGCTGAATCTTTACAACCGCACTTGAAGGTCGAACGTCGCACAGAAAAATAACAAAAAAAAAAACTCAAGACGCATTATACCACTACAGAGATCAATCGACTAATATTCTTAATCTGGATATAACGGAATATATCGGTTTTCGAAGAAATTTCACCGAAAACCAGCTAAATCGTTTTGTATTCGCCACCGATCGTGGTATAATGTGACAATGCGAATTTTAATCGAATATTTTAAAATAAATATAATATGTGTACGAGTAGTAACGTCGTTAGATAACGGAAAATACGCGCGGAACGAATGAAAACGACTAAAAAAAAAAAAAGTGAACGTAAATATGTAAGTGAAAGGTTAAAAACGATAACAGAACCGAAACGTATGCTGAAATAACAGTTACAAGTTGACGGAGATGATTATTCATAGGAGTTCGCGCAGATTTCTCAACGAAGATGAGCTACCACATCGGTCGTGACTGAAAATTTTACACTACTCGATCGTTCCTACATATACTCGGAGTCTGCGATTTAAAAAAAAAAAAATGTTTGTGAGGCATACGTTGCACTGTTTATGTGCGGTTTTTTTTTTTTTTTTTTTTGTAAGAGAACTCGATAAATTGAAAAAAATCTTATTACAAACTCGATCGCGGTAACACCTGCTTCAACGGGTTTATGAAGAATTTTTGTGGCGCTAAAATGTGCGCGGTACAAATAAAGGGAGTCGGGTTTGTAAATGATAAAAGCAGCTTAATGCCAACGCATAAACTTGTCTTATGCTCGCAATTACAGAAATTTTACAATAAAAATATGATTTTTTTTTTTTTAAACGATTATTGTAATAATCTGTAATGGGTTAATATGATTTTCGCGATGGACGGCAGAAAGAGAGCGGAAAAACATATTGCGTAGTATTGCGTTAATATAAGGATAATGTGCAGCACTTACAGCCGAACGCAGCGGATATCAAAGATACGTACTGCAGGGGTCCTGACAGGATCAAAAACAGAACAAAAAACGGAAGATAAAATCAAGTGCGCCGATAAAGTATTGTTAAACCGTTCGTTTACCATATTCTTCCGTAATAACGTTATTATCTCGATGTAATTAAAACAGGAATACGTTTGACACGTGTGATAATTGCGCAAATCATAAATGAAATTATAATAAAGGAACAAGTCGAATTTCCGATATGGTTAAACTGCAGGTATATATTATTGTGCAGAGGACGATTTTCGAATAATACGTATACGCTGTCGTTTGTTATTTGTTCGGCACTTGGTTTATGTAGGAAAGAAAAAATTCGCTTAAAATTCGATTAAACGGTAGTCTTTTAAGAAAACCGATTTTAATCGGCTATTAATATGAGTGCTGAAAAAGCGCTTTTAAAACCAGTCGGCAACTCTTGGCCGTTTTTTTCTGTTGCGCAGGCGTCAAGACCGTTTTAAAACATTTTCACACTGAATGTGAACAACACTGCGAGAACATGTTCGAGAGATTTTCTAGCTGACACGTAACATTATTTTTTATTCGTGCTAATTATATACCACACGCGAAATTCCGATAAATCGCACATAATATCGCACGAAATATTGTCAACTATTTATACATATAAGACGTGTATAGCGAGACAAAAATGAATTATTTTTAATATTCGAAATTATTTAGTCGATTTTAACCGACACGGATAATCGTCGTCGAAATCGATCGTACAAAACGGTCGTTAAAAAAGAAAAGTTGACTTTTATCCTCAGATATAAATTACAATTAATTAATTATTAATTCCTTAATAACGCGCGTTACATAAAAGCGTGATTATAATACGCGTTACATAACGAATCCACACCCCTTGTACACGTGTTTGTATATATTTTACGGATATTTGTTTGTATACGATTGTACAAAACAATTATTAATACGCGCGTATACAAGAAAATAATAATTATAAAAAGTAAAGCAAGTGTTGTTGTAACCGTCGGAGATTGTTATATGAAGCTGACCTTCGGAGATTATCCAAAACTCGCGTCATCGTCAGTGTAATAAAATAAACATATTATACGTGTAAACATTAATACTCGTTTTAATGCGCGACTGGAAAAATATTGTTTTTCAATATTAAAAAATAAAAATAAAAATAAATTGTCTGATGTTCTCATAAACGCATCATAATAGTCTATGCATAAAACTAAACGCGAATTTCGAAATGAAAAAAAATCGACAAAATGTCGTTCTATAGACGAATTCGTGTGTTGTCGTGCACGTATTGTTTTGTTATACGTACAACATTCCATTGACAAAGGGTTCTGTTTCTCTGGTACGGAATCAAAATTAGTACAAATTTTTTCTCTTCTTCTTCTGTGCCCGTCGACGAATTAACGACTTCGAGAGTACCTTCTTCTTCTTCTTCTCCTTGGGTTTATCGGGCCCTTAGAACCATTTCATCTCACGATCGAGCCTCCGTCCTTCTCTGTCTAACGCTAGGCTATTCCTCCAGTTAGAGACCCTCCTCCAAAATGTCCAAAATCCTTTTTTACAACATCTTCCCAGCGCATTCTTGCAGGCCTTCTCAAAGGTCTTATACTAGATTTTGTTCTACTACTGCACGTAACAGCTTGGTTCCCCCAAGCATGTCCAGTCCATCGCAGTCTTCCTCTTCTGATAACTTTCAATATTTCCGAATCGCTGTATTATCAGCTCAATATTTTACCGAGTACCTACCGTAGTATAGTGTAAATTCGATTTTAACGTATTATCGTGACACTTTTTTTTTTATGAATACGTTGTGGTATTATGTTACGTTTGAATACGACACAAGTGGTGACGGTAATATTTTTTGAGAAATCGTTATTCACAAAAAAAAAAAACATAAATAAATAATAATAAAAAAGCGCGGCCAAAACTAACATAGTATACGAAACAGAACAATGAACGATGTAGGTCAATACGGACAAAAATTCTTCGAACAATTTCTTTCTCGCCAGTTTCATCTTTTACTTGTACACGTTATTACGATATATATAAAATATATATTTATATATATAGTGTCGACGACAATACGTAATTATAAGAACGATCGTAGGTATCGTAGATTAAAATCCAAACACATCTGACTTTTATTTGTAAAAACAAAATAATTACACGCACAGTGTCCTTGCATTTTTCTATTTAATTATATTCTCTTGGTAAACACACACACGCTCGTATAATATACACACACACGTATAATATAATAGTCGCCATTTATATTATGCCTCAACCATTTGATAATAATTTGCCCTAAATTTTAAAACGTGTTTTTATTGATTTTGAGTCCACCACACGTTACAACTTTCATTTATTTTCAGTGATTTTATGTACTATACCACTCGGTCTATTCAAACGATGCACAGAGGAATTCGCTTCTTTTTTTTCAATATATATTGTAACGTTTTTTTTTCTACGGAAAAATATATATATTTTAAAATTAAAATAAAATGTTTATATAGAGTTTTTTCTTTTATGATAGCTAGAACAAAGATTTTTTTTTTCATTTAATTTCTCTTTACGCGTAAAAATGTATTATAATAACAGAACACTATATATACCTACTGCAGTGTTGTTGTTATTCGTGTATTTTTATATCAGAAGAATTCACAGTATACAATAATTATACATTTAATTTGTTGTTGTTTTTTTTTTTTTTTGAAATAGTCCCATTACGAAACTATACTATTTTTACACTATTTTTTTCAAATTAAAATAGTTTAATTTCAACGCCCGACGTACATAAACACGTCGTATTGTTTTACGTCTAAAATCGCCGTTGAAATTAAAAGAAAAACCTAGCTATTGGACGCGAAAACCAAACGTATACGGACAATTAAACGTGCGAGAATATCAATTAATTAAAGAATAATTCGCAAGCGTATTACGAGGCGATTTTATTTAATTATACGATTTAAGACGGGTAAACAGTAATGTAATATTTGAAGGTTACAAGGATTTTTCCACCGTTCGTTGCGTTAAACATCAACAACGTAGACACGGCTTATTCGTTCTTATAATATTTTTAATTTATTTCGGATAATTCGATTAGCGTCACCCGGTAGTTTATTTTACTCATATCACTTCTATATGAGAGAACATAATATGTCCGAAATTTTACTGCCAAAGTATTGATTTTATAAATTCATAAATTTTACTACTCCCTTCCAAAAAAAAAAAATACCGTTATGACATATTATTATTATAAAATTCGAGTACGTCGGATATTGAATACGTATTAAAATGTCTGTTTTCTCGCTTCGTCGTCGGCAATTAGCTTTCGGCATTCTAATGAAATACGCGGTTGTTTTAACTTTATATAATTATTGCAGGACAATGGACCTCGTCGTCGTGACGCCGTAGATCCAAGGATAATTCTTTTATTTGTTTTATAAGTGTTCTTGTTACGCAGAAATATCTAGGAATTTTTTACTTCAATGCACAGACAGTTTTCAGATCGTTTCGTACAAATCATTTTAGAGTATTATTCTATCGTTGTTATTATTTTATCGATTAAATTTTTTTTACGCGTCCTTGAAACTCATACGTTTTGTCGTAAATTTTCATAATATTCGACAGAAATCGCGCGCTCGAAACTATCCGCGGATAATCGAAATTTAAGTCTGAAAAAATAATTCGTTCTGTTCAAAAACGAAATTTCATAGAGTCTCCTAGCTAATCACGTCACTGGTATAAATATATATTTTTATTCGAGGAGCTCAAAGCCGCAAACTCAAATTATTTTAATTGTTTTTCACTCGCCAACGTACATCATATCATTATTTCCAAAAACAAATCACTATCTACGTACGTTACGAGTGTACACGCTTAACATAATTCGAATTGACGTTTTTTTTTTTTTACTCGGCTAACCGATTTTTGGAATCAAATCGGAACCGAAGTGTATTTTTCTCTCTTTTTAATCCGAAGAAATAACATGATGTACGTATATAGCGGAGTATTTATGGGGGGAGATTAGGGAAATATATCTCCCCTGTGTTTTCCTTTCGTCACTTTATATCAGTAGACGATTAAACGATAATATTTTTATTGGAAAACATTATAATTGCTAGGACTTTTGCAGCGATCTTCAACTCTTGAACGCTACACATTTGCACGCATAAAAAGATTAAAAACACGTCGAAGAAACCCCGTGAAGGAGGTATAAATTTTTCACTATTTATTTCGGAATAATTTTCCTGTATTTCGTAATTGATTTAAAATGTTGATTTTTGGATTAGGTTGAATGAGCTCGCGATGCTATCCATCCGTAATAACATTAAATTGCAGTATGTCGAAGAAACAATCGACAAAAAAACCTATAAGGGAATATTTAGAGTCTGTTTTGACACGAATTTATTGTAAATTAAAGTTTTGTATACAGATATTTAGAGGATATTTTATTTGTATGTATAGAGGGAGACAATTTTTTTTTTTAGTCATTTCTTCTCCCCCCTGAAATAAATCTTAAATACTCCAATGTACTTACGAATAACCTTCGTGGGATCCCGTGCAAATTAGAAATACACATATGAGAACATCCGCGCATTATACAATAGGATGATAATGTGTCGCGTGTACACGAGGTTCTTATGATTTATCGTATTTCGCAGCGTTCTACTGCTGCAGAGAGAGAGAGAGAGAGAGAGAGAGAGAGAGAGAGCGAAAAGGAACGTTATAATATGCGTATACGTTCGGCCGCGGTAATTTGCTAAACGTCATCGCGTTTTGTTGATTAACAGACGTCATAAGCGCACGGAGACGAGTACGAAATATAATTATTAAATTTTGATTTACGTCAGACTAAATAGCGTTTCCTCGTTCCGCGTTAATAAAACACAATTAAACCGCGGTATAAATGCATACATAAAATATGTATATTATACACGTATAATATAAAATAATCGTTTTCTGGTTTAAATCCGCTAGTTGTATATTATTTGCAATATTCTCACGATTTCACGCGAACCGAATAGGTATACAACACGGTATATTATATTTTAAAAATTCGCAATTAATTATTATTTTTAACGTTTTTTTTAGTCGCGTAGAAAACGCTATAATTTTATTTAAAAAAAGCGCAATAAACAATAACGCTCCTAGACGATATTTCGAATTCAAATTACTATCCTCTAGCGCTAAAATATATTTCTAAAAAAAAAAAACTCTCTTTCTGTAGTCCTCCGCAAAGGCGTGCCTTATAGAGACGATACCCAACCGAAAGTTCCCATTCGTATACAGTGCGGAAATCGCGAGGTCGGTTCTATATACGTTCCGCACAAAAATAGGAGATTTTCAAAATTATATTTTATACCGAAATGTGGCTATTACTTGGACCGATTTTGTAATTTTTTTTATTTAAATTCAAACGTCTTCTATATTTCTAGAACACATATACATTTTTTTTTTTTTTACTCTCTGCGTTTATTACAATGTTATTCACTCTGATTATCGGTTATTGTATGTATATTATACGCGTTTGATTTGCCGTCTGGCGCGCGCACATTAAATAATTAATATAATCAGTACGATAAAACGACCGTTATTCGAATTTCGATTATAGTATTATTGTCGTTTACGGACAACAGTATTTTCATAGGTCTAAAATTAAAAAAGTAAATATATATATTTATAATAACGACAATTAAAACGCGTATAATTTTCATGAACGTCGAGGTTTTTTTTTTTTTCTTTAAATTATATACATTACGTAAAAACGGTTCGCGTTTGTTTCCCCGATAAAATAACGTTTATCTATTATATACAAAACGAATTTCGCGCGAGTTTATAAAATAACGAAAATGCGCTTACGTATTTGTAATGATCATCAGTGAGCAAAAGAAGAGAGAAAAAAAAAAAGAAATTTCGACGAAACTCACAAGAACTTAATTATTTCTTACTTGTATTTGTTTTTTATTCGATATTAAAATACTTGTAAAAAAAAAAAAAAAATTGCGTCGCATTAAAAAAAAAAAAAGTAAATTATTGTATAGAATTGTAATTAGAATTTTTTTTTTCATATTTTACATTTGGCCTAATAAAACTGTCTGGTTTCGCTTGTGATACAAATACAACCGAAAACTGTAGTATACCCCGCCCGTTTACGATAATATTATTACCAACGCTGCAGTGTGCACACAGCGAGTATAACGACAGGGTCAAGGCCAATTTGATTTCTACGGACACAATTTCGTGGTTTTTCACTCGACGTTTCGGATTCGATCGTATACGTGGCGAAAGCAATTTATTTCCTACAATATTATTTCGGAAAATTACGGTCTGGAAATTATAAATTTCGAGGTACTTGACATTACGGAAAAAACAATAAAAAAATCGTATTTTTCCCCGTTTTTCGTAACGTTCTCGAAAGTCGAAATGTATCGAATTGAGCTCGCAATGTTCGACTAATCATAATACACTAATCCCGAGAAATTTATTCACGGATTCGTTTAAACATTCGTTGCAAAACAGAACGACACGGGATATAATACGCATTAAACACGCGTACCTATATTCGTCGTATGAAACCGATTTTTTTTTTTAAACAATACTTTGGACGAAAAAATACGTATTACGTAATAGTAATTATTTAGAGCGTAAAAAAAAATAAAAAAATATGTAATCGAAAAAAAATATTCGATCGTAACGCCGAAACCGCGGTGTGCTCGCTGTGGTCGTCGACCAGAAAACCGTAAAAACGTATTTTTTTTATAACGTCGGAAGAGACACGTTCGTTTTGCGTCAATAACAACCGATGACATGATATTTCCTAGAGCAAATCTCGGCGGTTTTTATACAATAATTTATACTCGCCTATTTATACGCGATAAAATAAACATTTATCCGAGTGTATCGATTCGGTCTCCGCAAATGCTATAAAACGATGGCGGTATAGGTCACGTGGAACTATATACGCCATAACCCCGAAAACACTGGTATTAGAATTCGGCTCGATTCCCAGAGCGATGTTCGTCGGACGATAGCGGCGAGGGAGTCTCCGGACGTCGGACAGAATTGAATCGCAGAATTATTATAACGTGATTAATCGAGTGAAAAGTTTTTTCCTCGTTTAAACGCGATCGGTACCCCAAGAGGAACGGATTGAGAGACGCGTACGAGTCTAATACAGATTTGCGCCGTCCGGGCCGTGTGTAAGTCGGAAAACTTATTAACGCTTTCGACGCGTATACGAGCCGAGAGTCGTCCAGGCGCGTATAGTAGGTAATCGTTTCCCGACCACAGTCGATCTGTTGTTGTAGGTTTTCGTTCTCTTCGTTGTGGAAAGACTCCTTTCAGTTGTAAGCACTGTTGATACTGGAATAACTAATATTCGTCTGCGTACTATTCTTCTAGCTCTGAGAACGACGCTTTTAATTGAGGTGTGCGCCAATAGTTTCCCTAGAGTTTAATATTTCGGAAACAAACATTTTTTCCCCCCTAAATCCATTATTGCACTTTCAACTTCTCAACAAAATTGGTTGTCTGTACAGAAATCCCCGGCAATTTTATGAATGTACATTAAGTCTAAAAACATTTTAGAGTTTGCATTCACTTGCATCCACTGCTTCAGTGTGTTTAAATCTCCGATTCGTTTCGATATTGTCTCAGTTATCTCTGAGTATTGACATCTCATTTTCATTTTGTGATCAGAAACGTCGTCCGTTCGATTTTGTCCTATAGAACTTGTCACAAAATAATCGGGAAGTTTTGACGTGTTATTACAGGAGACTTTTTGTTCACGATTACTATAGGATAAAACATTACTTTTTAAATAAATGTGAAAACTTATATAAACAATTTTAAAACATTAATTCGGATGACAATTCTTAAAATCAAAATCACTGTTGTTCAAAATTTTGGGTGGGCCCGGGCTCAAAAAAAAAAATCTTAATAAACGTAAAAATAAACATAGGCTGTGGTGTAAAAATCGGTTGCAAAGAATGAAACGAGTATACGCTCACGTAAATTTACTAAGCGAATTTACGTTGTTCTCTCCTAAAAATTGGCATAATTATTTACGAACGGTACGAAGAAACTCATTAGGTAGGTTTAGAAGATTCTTTCTCACGACTTGATTTACAAAATAAAAATCACACGCGGAGCAGACGTGGTAAGAACTGAAACTTATTTTGGCCGGAATCCACACACGCTACGATATGACTGCGCAGTCTTCCGGTCGGCAGGATGCAGTGCCGTAGACAGGAATTTTATATGTGGGAAGATTCATAATTATATCGAGTTAATTTTGAAAAAAGTGTAAAAAACATATATTTTGTATTGTAATAACGAGTTTATTTTTTCGCTAATTCGTCCTATAATTTTTCAGAACTGTATTATCTCGGTAATAACTTAGCAGTACTGATCCGTTTGGGACGATCCCGTTTGAAAAATAATTCAATATTAATTATAAAATAAAGAAATTTATATTTGTACTTGCATCACTTTCTGAGATAAATTTTTACTCTTTTTAAATTAGAAAACCGTCATTCTGGCGTTGCAGTAGAGATGGGTATAGTGTACACAGAATTTTTAACGAAACAAATATGAATGGATCGCAACGCTTGATAGGGTCTAATGCGTTTCATCAATGTTAGTAATCATCGTACGCTCGAGTTTTTGTTTTCAAATTTGTAGCTCACACAGGTAGCTGTTGTAATGCGAGGAAGATCAAAATAAATTAGAGGCTCAAAATCTGTATTGATGAATTTGTTTTATGAAATAAAAATTGGAAACCCTGAAGTACTGTTCTAATTTTTTAGAATTAAACGTACTAGTAAGTAGTACAGTATAAAGGAATGACGATAGTTTACGATTGTTAAGTAAACATTAAAGAACATATTACAGTAGAAAATATTATGTTGATGAGCTAAAAATTTTTATTTGAAGTATGTATAAGAGATTCAATGAAAGGTATGCGTAATGCGTATATGGAAATTCGACAATAATCTTCCGGTATTTATAGGTTATGGTAAATATTAGTTGGATAAGTTTTTTTTGTCGGTTTGTTTAACAGATTAGATTTCTTCTCGTTTAACATTCGACGAAACGACTACATTGTTGAAAAAAATAATAAATCGTATAGTAGATAAACAAAGTAAATAGGATATTTCGGGAATTACGAAATCAGCCGTCATTTTTTTATCTCTTCTCCGTGTCAATTTCCGTTTAGAAAATATATTTTTTTACTAATTATAAAAAAATAAACTTTTAAGTAACGCTAGACGCGTGTATATTTTCCACGTTGTAAAAGGTGTAAGGATGGAACCCCCTAAACGGGCCAAACTGCGCGTGCAGTGTGGCCAACTTTATAATCAATTTTTTTTGTTATCGAATCGCACATACCAGAGTTTCCGAAGTACGGAGAGTTACGTCTTGACCGCGTGTATTTCGTTTTAGTCCGATTGAATATTGCTTTTTTTTATAGACTTCTTTACGATTTCCTATGGTATAAGTCATAGGTATAATAAATATATGGATGCGTCATTTTATAAGAATTATATGGGGTTGCTTGTTCTTTCTTCCATTTCAAGTTACTGTTTCTTCCATTCCTAAAATGCCACAACGTGATAATAAATAATAAACGTAAAAATAGCAAATAAGCACTTTTGTATGGGCGGGATTGATCTAATTAAATAAGTACCTATATAAGTAATCAAGTCAGGTATTCCGGTCATCAGGGAGCACTTCGGCAATGTTACATATTATACGTATTTTTATATACGTTATATCAAAATTTGAAAATAACTGTCATCACTCTAACTAATAGTGACTTCTCTCTCCTTTGTGAAATGAATCGCTACCTACCCCATGCGCGTTCGATATAGGAATGTCCTATCCATATATTTATTATCTACGGTATAAGTACGCCACAGCTGAACGGCGAACACGTTTGTGCAGTGAGAAATTATATTTATTTTTTTTCACTCCCAGCGCCGACGAAACAGGAGACGCGCGTTTTATTCGACCGCGACGACCGGCGCGGCGGCGTTAGGTGGTGGCGGCGGCGGCGGCCGGCCGAAAAGTGAAAGTATTCGGACGTAGTGACCGTGAAGGTAATAATAATTCGATAATAATTCGGTCTCGAGGCAACATATCTATGGCGAAAGCTCTTTTTTCCTCTCTCGTGTCGTCGTCGTCATCATCATCATCATCATTATCTTCATTTTTTCACCTCCTCTCCTCGTCTCTCGTAATTATTATTATTATTACACGCGTCTGATGCAGTCGACGACCATGCTGCTGCCGCCGCCACCGGATTCACTTTATAAGTAGTGATTCTAAAACCGTTTTTCACGGTTTTTTTCTTCTTGCGTCCAATTCGCGGCGTGCAATATTGTTTTTTGTATTAAATAAAATACATTATTATACATAATTATAACACCTCCTCTTCTCGTCCGCACACTTTGCCAGGTCCGTCGCTGGACGCGATTGCGTTTTGAGTCGCAACAATAGAAAAAAAAAAAAGCAGCCGTGGGAGTGCCGGGACAAGCTATATTATATGCTTCTAAAGAGAAAGAAAAATTATTAGCTAACGTAAGCGTAGCGTCCTGACGTCGGCTCGGTTGACGGAGATCTAGCAAATCGTAAGTGTACAAATTGAATGTTTATGATTTGGCAACGCTGAACGACGAACGAGTAGGCGCTGGGGCTCCAGTGTAGCCATATATTCGTTGACCCCCAGCGCCCAGGCGTCCCGTAAAAAGCACAGCTTCAAAAAAACTCTGCGTGTGTTCACTTCGTTGCTATCGTTATTATCGCGTACACGATTAAGTTATTTATAATTTGTTTTTATTCTCTAAACGTCACGGACGGTCGTTTGAGAAAATCGTCAAACAGCGATTTAATTGCGAGGAAGGGACGGAGTACCTCTTCTTTTTTAAAAAATGTTTTATACTATTTCGTAGTGCCATGCTGAAAACGGAATGAAACGGGTCAGGACTCTTTTTAATATTTTATTGAATTAACGAAAATAATAATAATAATAATATTGTCTTTAAATGTTGTTATTAACGCCAAAATAATAAAGGTTTAATGTTTATATTAACAAATTGAAAATAAATAAATAAAATTAAAAATATAGTGATGGCTGAGGGAAAGCGAAGCCCCCACGAATTTTCGAGACGATAAAATTTTCAGGGACGCACATTTTTTTTTTTTACACTTTTGCGGCTCCCTACTAATTTTTTTCCCCCAATTCAAGCATCGTTTTCAAATAAAACGCGCAAAAAATTCTCTTTATCGAGAACTGGATGTTGTTTATTAACAACGGCCGAAGGAGCTATGTGTGTTAAGAGGACGGGCACAACGAAACGGTGCTCAACGCCCGAGAAAACGCGCCGTTAGGTGCTGCGAAAACACAGAAAATTAAACAAATATATATGTCTAAAATTTCAAATAAAAAAGGCACGAAATTCGTATACACATAGCGGTTTATTAAAATTCTTAAGAAGTCCTGAGATCTTTTTTAGAAACGATAACGCAAAATGCTCTTATAACTATTTAACTAAAATATATTTTTTTTTTTTAAAAAAAAAACGTTATTGTATTTAATATGATTTGTAAACATTTTGGTATCCGTATGAGTGAAGCTGTTATTTCGATGGAAATCATCGCGGTTTATGATGTGTCCAGGTGTGTGTGTGCGTTCGCAAGGGGGTAAGTATATTATGAAAACGTTAATTATTATACTTAGGCGTACAGCCGCATTCGTGTGATAATGAATTAATAATATCGCGGTGATCCGCTTAACGACGCCCTGTAAGATATTACCTATCGGTAATGACGTTTATGCGCGTTCTTTCGTGGCAATTAAATACGTATTTAAAACGCGTTCTCGACGTGAAATATTCAAATTTCACGCGTAATTAACCCCGTTTAAACGTTACAAACAAAATATTATTTATATTTAAAACTACAAGTACGATATGATATTACCTATACAGGCACGGCAGTAGTCGGAAGATTTTTCAGTCGGACGGAGCCGTCGGGGCAAATTATTATTTTTTTTTGTTCTAATAGAGAAAAAGTGTAGATTTTACGCGAGTATAAAATGCTACGCAGCAAGGATATATTATATTATTAAATGAGAATTTCCTATTTTTTTTCTTCTTCTTTTACTCGTTATTTATTTAGAATTTTTTTTCATAATTATTCCCGGCTTAAACAATCGAAATATTTTTTTTCGTTGAATTCCAATAATAATCCGTGATTTGTTACTCGCAACGCCCAGGGTTTACGGGAAATCTGTACTTATATAACGTTTTCAAACGGAAAACGAGACGAGATTTCTCGTCATTATATATGCGATTTATATTATACTTTATTTATGAGACTCGCGTGTCCTGTATTTTTTCAAATTTTTCGAGAAAATTAAAAATTATGTAATTGTGTTATATATATATAAAAAATAAAATAAATAAATGTCGATATTTTTTTTTATGTTTTTATTATTATTTCCGATTTCTTTTTAAAAATAAATAAATACGCAAAAGCTCAGGTTTTTTTTTTCTCAGTTTTCCAACGAATTTGTTATATATGTGTATTAAATCGGGGCGAAAACTTTAATAACAATTTTTGCCGCCAGCGATGAAATTACGATAACATTATACTGATGTATTCGTTATACATAATATATATGTATATATATATATATTTTATAAAGACTATATATTATATAAATAAATTGTTAAAAAACAATAATTCTACATATATATTCGAAGAGCTTTATAACACGCGTTACGTCTAATATTATACACGGGGTAAACACTAATTTCGTTAAAATGTTCTAAACAAACAACATTTAGTGGTAATTTTTGAACCGAATTATGTGAAAAAAAATATATATATATATTTTGCTATACGTTATTATATAGAATCTGCTGTTCTTTTTTTTTTTTTTTGATTGAATTTATTACTTATTATCTATTGCTGTTGGACTACAGTAGCGTATAAATACGATTGTTATACGCGGGGGGATGTACTGCAATTTATCTTTAGATAATCCAAAACGTAACTACCCTTCCAAAATCGATATCAATGTTAAAACAATTGATGTACCTACTCGTATTTTATACTTTTATTATTTTCATTAATAAAAATACGATATATTTTAAAAACAAAACGTCTAATTTTCTAGGGTTTCAGCTAATTTATTGAGTTTTTTTTTTTTTACTCCAACACCTGAGCACGGGCAAACCTTACTTCGGCGACCTGACCTAAACACGCCGTACCAATCGATTGTTTTTGGTTAACAAATTGAGCAGTATTTATAGGTTACGCTAAATACTATCAAATAATGTTGACCAAAAATATATTAATTTTAATTATTTTTATATTCCCATTTAAGAAAAAAAAAAAAGTACGTTTGTCTATAATATTACAATAACGCGTACTGCGCATGCATATATAGTATATAAGCGACTACGTTATATTTCGAAATCTTGCGGGCTGGAAAAACGAGTTAAATCCTCTCACTGGAGTCCGGTATTCGGTAGAAATAAAAACGAAATGTAAGTGTAAATTTCGGCGGAATTCTCAATAGTCGCGCCCGATAGCGAAATTATTCGGTCGAAATACAACGAACGAACGTGTAGGCAACGGCGAGTTTTCACCGTTCTAAATTTTCGATATTCACAAAGGGTTCTCTCTCCGTGTGACGAGCGCACTCGAGAAAATAATAATGACGAATACACGGTTCTTTTGTGTGAGATCCGCGACCTCATTTCCTCGCGGTTTTCTAAAGCAGATTCTAATATCGATTTCTATATAATATAATATTATGCAAATATCCGTACGAATATCCGTAGTGTATTATAGCGCGGCACCACGAACTAAAGCAAAACACGCTTGGTCCCGTCCGAGGTATATACCACTCGTTTTTATAAACAATACAAATTATCGCGTGTTTTTTTTTTCAGTTTATAAATATATATATTTTATAGGCTTCCAGACTCTGTCGCAATACGCTTCCTATATTTAAAAAAAAATAAATATATAAAGCGTAAATTTAGAACAGTCGAATGTTTTTAGGTATTTTGTACACACGAGAGTGTGTAATATTACGAATATTCATTGTCATTCCACACGTTTCGATCGCCACGCGGTTGCGCGTATTATAATATTGAGCAATCCGTTGGTATCGTATGAAAACAACTCCTAATACGTTCCGAAAACTATTTTTAACTAAAAAAAAATTATTTTACAATATATACGTTTTAACATTATCGAACAGCCAAACGACGAGTGTTTTAATATTATTAAAAACAAGAGATTTGTTGTATCGAATTTATGACCGGTTACCGCAACCTCTTTATATTTTTTATTCACTTTATTTTATGCGCGACTTTTGTATACACTCCGAACAACGCCGACTCTAAAATATATATATATATTTTTTATACCGATTTCATCTTTAATTAAAATATATTATATAAATAATTTAATTTTTATCAGTGGCTATTAGCATTCTAATTTATAGTGTTTCCGTTCACAAAAAGCGATTATTGTATAAGGACGCGCGTGCAGCCAAAAATATAGGTATTCCGGAGTGCGTTCATCGCATTCCTCGTGCACGCATGTATAATAACTCGTCCCCGCCCCCCGACAAGTCCTAATCCGAATGTTCCCGCGTCCTCCTTGTATAACCGCACGTATTATAACAAATCGATTTATATAACAGCGCGAACAAACTGGTTTTTATTCGTTTTCGTCAAGTCCAACACCGCGGCAAGGCCTGCAGCAACGGCCCTATTTCGAAACGTTGTACGCGCGCGCGCACGTGTTGCTATGCACTCCTGCAGTGGCGCAAACCGTTTTTGAACCGAGTGGCGGCAAATTAATTTTTCAGTAAATTCAGTATGTATTTTATCGTAAGCACTGTGGTCTATTTTACCCGTTTAAAAACGTAAAGCGTTTGTCTTCTCCGCATAATTTTGTGGAGTGTGTTCAATTACCGAACCTATTTGTGTTTAATAGAATTAGAAGAAAAAAAAAACGTTATAACGTGCATTTATTTCTGAAAACGTATAAAAAAAATAATAATTTTCAAACCAATATTCCTTATTGACCACCCCCCGTGGACACGTACGTCATTTTAGTACTACATAGTACGTATATAATATAGATGAACTACGTCGACTTTTAACGCGAGTACACCTACATGGGGATTTATTTTCAAAATTAAAATAAATACTCGTTTATTTGCTATGAAAATCCTACAGGCGCTATATAGACTGACCCGACATGACCCGCTTAAATTTAAAGTAGGAGCAACTGACTCCCGCCCATGGATTCGCGCCACTGTTACAGTGGACGGACAATATATGATAACGAGTGATAATTACAGGTCCTCGCGACCATCGGGCAAAACGATTTTCTTTCGTAAACGCGGTGGTGGTAATCGTGTTGTAAAATAAGAACAAACTCCAGCCGTCCAAGTGAATCCGAACGAGTGGGTAGAACGACCGTATAGAAAACGATTGTCGTCCGGTCTAAAAGCATTTTGAATATAATATAGAGAATACAGAAAAGAGATTCACGGAGGCCAGAGAGATTCGGATACCACACACACACACACACACAATTTTTTTTTTTGTAGTATTTGCGTTTTAATCGCTCGATTCGAATAAACGAACAAACGCAGAAATTCGTGTTACGCGTATATCACTTTGGCAATGTAGTTGTAATATTGAAACGGGTTTGTGAAAAATTTCAAAAAAAAATCGATCTTTCGTCGAATTACAGTAGTAACCGAATTTTTTTTTTTTGCAAATTCCGAGTGTATTATTTTGTAAAAAAAAACGATCGCGGGGGAAGGGAATGATAGCTCCTAGACGTTTGTAAGGACGAAGGACTATATTTTGTGTGTCTTTCGTCCGGCGCGGCCGATAGGTACACGCGATTTCCATTCTCGCGAATGGGAATACCGCGCGACTATCGGCCGAAAGTGGGTCAAGTGGCCGGCGCGCTGCACGTTCTCGCGTTTTCCGAATTTCGCGCAGCGCTGCGGCGGCCGCGCACGTTTTCCGCCGGTGGGGAAAACGCGGTAACCTGCACGTCCGTCGCGCGACCACCACAATAGTGGCGCGCGTTAAATACGTTATAATCGCAACGCAACGAGAGGGGTGGGCCGGGGAAGGAGAGGGGAAACAATGAGTTGGAAAATAATGTCCCGCAGCGAGGAAAAGAAAAAAAATCAAACCGAACCTACGGAACACGCCCGGGGAAAATCTGAAGAAAACAAATAGTGGCACTGATTCGCCGCGGCCACGCGGAGACCTTCGCACGCGTGACGCTTTCACCCGCCGCCGCGCGTACAACGCGCGTTGTTCACATGCACGTTTTTTTTTCTTTGCCTCCTCCTCCCCCAAACACGGGGGGACGCGTATGGTCCCGGCTTCATATCGCGTATAAAATAAAAACGGTTTCCATTCGGTCCATTTCAAAATGCATTTCATTTTATATTTATTTATATATTTACATGAAATCAGTGGCGTGAATTCGCCTTGATTACTGCAGACGGTGCATTCTGATTTCCAACCCACAAACACTCCGCAACTTCCCTTTGTACATCATTGCTTTTTAAATAACAATTAATATTTTCCAAAAAAAAAAAATTTTTTAAATAAAAATTGAACTATTTCAATTGTAAAAACATTATTATTATACAAATTAAGGAAAAAAAAATTAACAATTTTTTTTTACACGTTGAATCAAACTCGCCATTTACTCGCTCGAAATATCAATGTTATACGTTTTTTCGAATTATTGAAAAAATAAATTTAATCGTCTTTTTTTTTTTTGGTTCGCTCGTTTTCGGTGAAAAGAATTAACGATTAAAAGCCGAAGCAGTGTAGCTTAAAAAAAAACACTAAACAACCCAAGTTCGAGTGGTGAAAAAACGTAAAATATTAAAAGATTTAGAGACAATATAGTAATTGGGAAAGTTGGTAAAAATAATTTAAAGGTGATAACTGCAGTAAATAACACACCAATTTGGCGATAGTACGCTGGTACAAGGTCGATAAAAGAAAATTATAAAATTTCTTATTTTCTTAATATTGACGTACGGACGTTATTACTAAAAAAAAACGACACTTTTATGACAATTACAATTTTGTACGTACTAATATTATTGTTTAATAAAACAAATGTCGCGAACATTTTGAAAATTAAAATTAAAAGGTATACGCGCGCATAAGGATTTTCTGGTGGTGCAAAAATACTCGCTGCACGCCACTGTAACCCAGTATTTAGTAATAAAGACCCGTGACCGATCCGATATGGTGGTTTTTCGTTACAACAAACCGGTGGGACGTTTTTAAGCGGAAGTGTGAGCTCGTGGCGAACGAGGACCTAATCTAATACGCTTATTACAAAAAAGGAATACGGCGGGAAATAAGTGACAGACCGATTCGCGTACAATTGCCGAGACCGCTGTGTACAGGGGCGGACTGGGAGGCATGTGGCCCAGTATTCCACAATTATAAACGGCCCAAACTCATTTTATACCGACCTATTTATCGATTGATTATATAAATAATACACCACTGGTCTTGGATCTTTGAAAAACACAATTTACCTTATTACGGATACAATAATGAAAAAATGATATCGCTAAAATTTTAATTAGTGCAAAACAAAAAAACGTAATAACAGGTCCACGAACAAAATAAAACTTATGTTAATATTCAATCTTTTTATTAGAAATAATCAATTACCTATTATATTGACATATTGAACCGGCCCGGTGTGCTACAGCACATTAGCACACCCTGGCCAGTCCGCCCCTGGCTGTGTACCAATAAAATATGTCCCCGGGGAACGTTTGTTCCCGCGGGTCTACCGGCGTTGCGGCGACGATCCGTAAAATCATGCGAGGACGATGAAAAAACCCGAAGCGTTTGGGCACCCCTGCACCGACGACCGGCCAACGCCGTGTGTCGTTATACACGCGCAGCCGAAGAATGTCGTTTTTTTACGGCCGGCACTGGGCAGAAACTAAAGAAATAATTTATTAATCGAAATTCAACACACACACACACGACGCTATTATCACTTGTATGACTGCGAACTGTGGTCGTGTAACAATCAATAATGTCCTACGAATTATTAATCGGAAAATCGCCGATATATCCGTTATTGATTTATTCCTATATTATATGTCTCTTCTACCCGCCGCCCAGTAGTATATTATTATTATTATTATTATTATAATTACATATTAGGTCGCGCGTAACGTGGTGGTGGTGGTGGTGGAAACGCGGTATTTTGTCGATAATATTAAAAATATATATATATATTTTTAAACATCAATGGTCGTCCTCGGCGTACTATAACAGTCGTCCAGTAGTGTAACCACCAAGACCGCACACGGTTTCCTGCCCCAGAAAAAAAATATATATATATATATTCCAAAAGATTTTATCCGACTCGTGGCCGATTCATCGACAAGTCGGGCAGCTACCGCGTGGGACGTAAGGCAAATCGTTTTAATATAACATTGTGCTCGTAAAGAAAAAAAAATACTTCCGACTCATTAAAGGAAACTTTGTGAGACATTTATTAGTGCTGATGTGTATGTCCGTTGTGCTCCGTATTGTTTGAATACCTTTGACGAGAAACAAACGCTATATTATGAACTTTGTCGTGTTCCCAGTGGACTGCTGCAGTTTATGCGGTGTGCCTGTCCGGTGTACGTGTACTTTTGAAATGGACGGTGTAAATTTCAAGACCCTAGAGTAGTGTTTCCCAATTTGGGGGGGCGCGAACACATTGCTGGGGAGGCCGCAAGCAGTCATCACGAAGTAAAATTTGTATTTATTGAATTGTAGAATGTTTAACCATTTAGCGGCTAAACACTCATAATCTATAAAAAAAAAAAAAAAAAAGATAATCAATTTTTTCAATTCATAGGAGAGGGGCGTGAAATTTTTGGAAATCTACAAAGGGGCGTAGAGTAGAAGAGGTTGGGAACCACTACTCCAAAGCAGGTGTCCGGAACCTTTTAGGTGTAAATGAGCCGTTTTTTCCAAAACATTGAGAAATCGTGGTTTTCAAAGAAAAACACGCTATAGTACAAAAGACGACTATTTAATACATTGCACTAAACAATTTCATCGGGGGTATTGGTAGGCATTAAAAACATAGTAATGAGTTAAACATTATCGTTTGATAGAAATAAATAATATTTTAAACCAAACAAAATTATAATCGAATTTTAATTTATATATTCTACTTGAGAATAGATTCCAAAGAGTTGCAGATCGCATGCTATACAGTCGAAAATTTGTACACACGTAAAAAATTAATAAATAAACATCACTGTAAAACCAAATCTTATTTTATTTTCTAAAAAATGGCTATTTGTTGTGTTCAGCTGTGAGAGTCGGCAACCCTATTAAATATAGCTGTCGTTCGTGTAAAATATACTAATAATGATTTTTTTAAGATCGCGCAGGATTTTTCCTGAATTTCGTGTCGAAACTATCGGCTCACACCGCTGTGAAGTAATCCGTTTTATTCATTTCCGTTATCCGTTCACGAGCTCATTGAGATCAAATGAGATCGTTCGGGGGCGAGAGATGCGAAATCGCGAACGCATTTATAACCCATTAATTGTCAAGTATATACGGTTAAAAACAAATAACTTTAATTTTCTTTCGACGGCATCAACTCTCTCGTGTAATATTTTTCCTTTGACAATATTACAACCAGTGTCGTACGTTACCTATAGATAAAAAAAATTGTATTTTCATCTCATGTCTAGATAAAAAAAAATTATTCTAATAAACTCTCTTTTTTTAAGTCCTAACTTTTATTATATTCGTAATTTGTTTATAACACGTATTTTATGTATTTCGTGCATTAGTACAATTGAAATTTTAAATCTTTAAATCTCGATCACCAATAGATCTGTTTGCAGGACATAGGGAAAACAAATCGATCGTTTTCAACTATATATAACGTCTGCGAGAGTTCTGCCCGATCATTTTATGAAAAGAAATGATATTTATCACTGTAAACGCTATTTTCCATAGTTATTATTTGAATCGAAATAAATCGCGATAATTCTATAAGTTACAAATCGTAATCCGACAATTTCGATAAATTTCATAAGGTATAATAAAACGAAATTATCTCCTTTTTTTATATCTAAAAAAAATTCGATTTTTTTTTCCTTATTTCTTAAATAGATAAAAAAGTAAGACGTATCATCTATTATTATAGTCTCATCTAAATAAATGTTCAGCGTATCTTTGCACAACACCTGTTCAATAACCAAACGTATAATAAGTTATCCTTCTTACATTATATTTATACGAATCTATCGCTCATCGGTTTTTCCATTCTATTTCGTCGGTGTCCTGTACGAAATCCTGCATAATACGAATAATCGTTATATACGATATAAACCCGCAATAACTATTTCATAGACGGTTTAAACTGTTCTTTTTTTTTCGGATACACCAAGGATAACGTTAAAATATAAGATCGATCTCATCGATCGTGTCGCCGGTTTATTTTCGTTCGTTTTAAGTATGGCAAACGATTTTCGCAATGGCGTAGACAAGAGGGCAGGGTGTTAAACCCTAGAGCTGTTATAACCCCCTCCCCCGATAAACCGTATTTTCGTAAAAAAAATAAAATTATGTCTACCACGTCGAAGATAATAAGGCTGAACGGTTTAGCTACCGACAAACATTAAAAAAAAAAAAAGAATTGACATTTATATATTATAGCGAAGAGCTTAAATATTTGCGCGGAAAATGTCCTATAAAAAAATCGAAGAAAGGTCCGAGTAATATTTATTTAGGTCTTATATATTATTACACGCACATAATATTTAATTGAATATTTTATGTCACGTATAATATTATAACGTGTTATGATAAATTTTTTTTTTTCAAGAGTTTAGACTGTCCATCGATTATATATAGCTGAACTCGCCTTCCGCCGGGATTATAAAATCCTGGCCACTCCGCAGGATTTTCGTATACCGGTCGGATTTACGCATAATATACATATGCGCGAGTTAAACCCACAACGCATAAAAACGACCGAATAAATATTATATAGTGTCACCGCGCATAATTATAATACGCAGTATTAGCCGTGTGTTAGCGCGCTTATATGAGCGCGTGCGCCCGAGAGGGTCTTATACAACGCCGCACTGCACCGCAGTATTTATATATAAATAGTTGTGTCCGCTAAATGCGTTTAAAAGTGAAAACCATTCGAACGGTTCTCTCGTACACACACACACACACACACACAGACACACATAATATTATAAACGAAACAAATATTGCGCAATGCCATATTTATTTTCTGTTGTAATTATATAGTTACCCACGTTTTTATGTAACGCACGCCACATGCAATAATAATAATATCACACGGACTTCTACTCAATATCGGTTATAACAATATTGTGTGTATAATACACCGAATTATTTTATACCTACGTTGGTCGTACAATAATAATAATAATATCGTATAAATTTTGTGTGGACCGATATTATAGCTCTGATAATAATCGCGAAACTGTGTTATAATAACGATCGCATTAGGTTAGGCGTTAACCTAACCGGCCGTTTCGATTAACCGCGTATGCGCGAGGCAAATGCGTTATTAACGACATCGTATTACGATGCGTATATAATATTCGTTGGTATATACAGGAGGTTACCAAACTTGGGGTAAAGTGCAAGAAGAGAGAGAGAAAAACCGGAGAACCGCGGTATAGGTTCCTATTGTGTCGGCGGTTCAGTCGTGCGAAATTCCACCACATACGATTCTGGCTGTGTGTGCAGGCGAATCTCTGTCTTCGTGGTCGCTCCGCGGTTGTTTCCCGAACAGCGTTTGCCTTTAATCGGCACGGTTTTCGCTCGGTTCTCTTTTTTTGACGTTTCGAAGTAACGAAGAGAGTAATGAAGAGTCGAACGAACACCGCGGTTAGGTTAGGTTAGGTTATGTCACCTAACACCGTTCGACGACTTGCACGTCATGAACTCGTTTTTCAAATTTTTTGTGGCTACAAGAGCGTGAATTTTTTTTTATTATAAAATACCTACACACACACACACATAAAGAATTTATTTTTTACGCATTAAAAATATGTGTCGGCGAATAAACGGACTGTGCAGAACATTCCAGACGTACCCTCGCGAAACGATATATTGTCGAATCTTTATCGAGCCGCATTTCAGACCACCGCGTATCGCCGCAATAATTTCTTTCGTTTTCTCGTGAATTTTTCATTATATTTCTTTCTAAAAGAAAAAAAAACAATCCGACACGATACATAAGAGTGTATTATCGTCACGTTGGAATATTCAACGTTTTCGCAGAAATAAAAACGCGTAATTTTGAACGCAAAAAATACAGTATATACGTATTATAGTACCCGTTATTGTATGGGAACCGGAATTCCGTAAGTTTTCGAAAAATATTTATTATAAACGTTTATTTCACACTCGATATACGTTCGTAGAAAATCATTTTTAAATGTTTGTGTAGAAAAACGCGATTTGTTATCGAGTGACTTTGTAAAGCGCGTAAACCGATTTATTTCGCGCCTATTTAGAGACGTTAAACGTACGAAAGATGAAAAAATACTCGAATATCCCCTCGGAGCCCGTCGGAAGCACATCTGAGCACTCCTGCGCCGTGTATCAACGCGTATAAGTACTGTTTTTTAAAAAAAATGTATTTATCTCGCTTATATTTTATAATTATATTCCTGCAGTAACGACTGAATTCGTGCACCGAAGACGAGTATCTCCTCTACATTAAAGCGTCTTTTTTCGCCCTCGGTTCTCTAGCACTCGAATACTGCAGCTGCGTGTAGTATTCGACTCTGAAAAATCGTAACCGGTCGTCCTAAAAAAAAAAAAAATAAAACAATCGACTGTTCACTGTTCCTTGACGGACACAAGCTGCACATAATACGAGATTTCGTCTTGTATAAACGCTGGAGCATTTCGTTTTTTTTCTTCGCCCATAACGACGTACACGTTGCACGCGTTACATGACGTGTTAATCTGCGGCAGTCAGCCGCGTCATCGAAAACTGAGATGGAAAAAAAAATCCTCGAAAATATTTATAATACTCGTACATATAATGATATATGATTTGTATCGGATCGGGTTGTTGCACAAAACGTTATTTGTAAATCGGTCGATTATACTTTTTTACACTAGTGTCGTATACGTTTCTTAAACGATCGCAGATCCGCGCTTACTTCGAAGTCAAAAGCCGGTTGTTTGTTATTATTACTGTATATTGTGCGGAATACAATAATATTTCGAGTCTCGTTATGATCGCCTTTTTAAATACATATTATATGAATTATCATTTGTGATTTTATATAGTATTTTTACCGTAATTAAAACGTGTAAAAAATTTAACAGCCAAAGGTGAAACAATACGCGTATACGTATATATAACCTCTAAGAAGAAAAAAATAAAAACCGATTAGATTACAATTTACACGCGCGAATAATATACGCTCGCTAATAATTATTATTATTATAATATCGCGTTACTTATACGTATAAGACAAACGTTTTTTAAAAATTTTTTAAATTTTATATACCTTTTATTATTATTTTATTATACGTTTCTTAACGGACGTCGACGATGTGATGATGAAAAAAACCACGTAATATAAAATACGAATGCACGAGTACGCGTATTATTTATTTAAAAAAAAAACAATTGTAATGAAATATAATAATAAAAAATAATAATATGTACGCGCAATATATTCGCTAACGACTGAATTCGATGTTATCGTGAACAGAAGTGCCCGTTCATCATCGCGGTCGGCGCCGCCGCCAACACATCGTTTTTTACAAGGTTGGTTTTTATTATTATTGTAATTGTAATTTTTTTTTTTATCAGACAGTTCCAATCTTGTCACTGTAAAAAAATGTAACTTTTTATCCACATAAAATCCCGGTAGAGTTTGTTATTTTGATGATTTTCGCGTGTGTTTCGTCCCCGAATTTCTTCAGTGTTCAGTCGTCGTGCATTCCGATTAAACCTGTTCGGTAAATAATAACGAAATCACACAATTCTAAATGTGTACAGTGGCGCGTTTTCAAAATTTTTTCTACTGCTTCGAGGGTGTTCCTAAATTTTTTTTTTTTTTACAAACTGCACAGTGCCACAATTAGAGTTTTTGGGGCCTAGAACAAAGAAAAATTA